>CAEGAE010076692.1:0-24316 GCA_903067095.1 Girardinus metallicus
CTAGCAAAAAGTGTCCAGGTAAGTTCTGAACCGTTTCCAAGACCTCAAAACACATCTCATATTTTAGACCAAAAAAAAATGGGCAGCATCTTCACAGAAAAGATCTTAGTTCTTAACCAAACGCCTCTTTCTGTGGACGTTTGGATGTTCTCCCAGTGTTAGTGGGGATTTTCTCCGGGTGCTCCAGTTCCCCCTAGATTTTCAAAATCATGTAAATTGGGGTTATTGACCAATGTAAATTGTTCTCAAGAAAGGTAGTATTAATTTCTGCAAACCGTTCAGATTGGAGAAACATAAAAAGCTTAATATCCAGTGAGAGTTGAACTTTCCAAAGGTTGCCCATTTTGGTGGCCTTAGGATCACGTCTGCAAAAAGGATTTCTTTTTGTGATGAGGTCCTATTGGCTTCAACTGGCTGTTTCATACTTGGCTGTTTACTGAATGTAACTGTTTAAAAGTCTCTTAAAATAATTTTTAGTTAGCGTCACCACACAGTCACATTTAGCTTATGGAAAAAGTGCCAGTCACAAAAATCCCCTAAAGTGTGGTTTATAGACAAGTGTGACGTATATAACTGCAGCATATATACAACAGTGTACCGTACCACTACGACATAGTGACAGTGTTAACAAGTATGTAAAAACTTTTTTTCTTTTTCATAAAGTTACATACTGCAGCTTTAAGAGCACATTCTTCAACATGTGGGATCAGATTTATAAGGCTATTTTATGAGGTTCTGTAACACAACAGTAAACAAATATTTATTCAACTACTGTACACGTACAGAGGTTATTTCTGGATGTGCAAATGTTCACTTCTGTACGTTTGTTCTACACATAAACAAGAATTTTCCATCCGGATCGCTCGACATGTCTGTTATTAAGACTTTACAAGTTTGCGAAGGTTTGATGGACAGCCGCTCGCTGGGGATGGGGGGTGTCATTTAAATGGTTTTAATATGTACATGGAAAGACGCCCTCAGTGGCTGCTGAATAGCCTCCTGACCTTCTGAGATGGGCAGCAACACATGACTTCCATGCCAAAGCGTCAGCCAGACAGGCCGCACTCCCAGCCATTCCAATTACAGACATTAGCAAGCAGTGAGCAGCAGCTAATTTGACAAGCTGAGATGATGCCCATTCATATCCACCCCGCTTCGGTGGCCCAGGGTAAATATTTCCCCAAGCTCAGTATAAATAGAAAGACAATATTTGAACAGCTGAGAGGAGAGACAGACTGGGTGAGGAGGAAAGAGAGGAACTGGAGAGGAGATCTTAATCCTTTATGTATACACGCAATACATATTCATAAAGTGGCCGCTCCTTAAGGTGAAACCGGAGACGTGCTGTGAGGAGAACGGCGTGCCGTCAGACGCAAAGGAACTTTTCTGGGGTAAACGACAACTGTTGTTGAAGCTGGAGTTCTGGCTTTGGACTCAAGGAAGCTTGGGGATATTGGGTTTAATGAGGAAGCAGAGAGCGGCTGAGCTCAAAGTTTATCTTTTATTATCACCCACTGCACTTTTTCTAGAAACACAGTAAACGGAGGGAATCAGGAGGAGGATCTGATTCCAGCAGACCATTTCTGAAGATTTTGAAAAGGATAACAATTTCACTTTGGCGACTTTTTGGGCGAAGTCTCGTAATGCAGCTGGAAGTATACGAGAAAAAGAGAAACTTAACTTCGTCTTCTGTTACAACAGTTAATGCGTCCCATCGCTCCAGCCCACTCAGTCTCAGTTAAGGAAACATGAGCTTGATGGGAATGTTATGAAACCAAAAGTCCTCAATGAAAAATGCCCATAAATTTAGACTTTTTATATCAAAATACAAGATGACAGTGATAGAAGTGCATTTCAGCCAGCCTGACAGTAGCATAACAAGTGTGTTTTTTGTGGCTCCTGACTTGCTGGAAGGTTACAAGCAGTTCATATGCAGTCTGTGGTAGATTACTCTCTTTGTGACTTAATTTGTGATGAATCCAAATTAGTTTGGAGGTTGAAGGTAGCAGCAAATCTGAGAGGAGCCGTGATCAAAAGCCTTAATGGGGACGTATTGTGTAAAATCAACTTTTAGAGCTTTACATCATGTTATAATGTTATTCCCTCAACAAAAACATACCTGGAGTGTTGCCGTGATTCTTTCATGAATGTTTCAGAAATGCTTTAATCTCCATGGCAACCATTCAGCTCTGCAAAACACCTGGTTGGACCTAGCCCCGCCTTCGAAGCGCAGCTCCTCCAGATTCCAAGTTTCCGTCTCACAGAACATCTCTCCCCTGCGACTCCTCCACTCAGCTCCTTCAGACTAACCAGCAGCAATTAGCAAACGTCTGGTGGAACATTTTCTGAGCTCATTATATGAAGAGCTCAGTGAAGCGCTGGTAAAAGCATTGTATAAGGATATACAGAAGGATATACGTCGTGGTGACTTCATGAAGGCTGAGCTTCAGAAAGAGCAGGAGTTTTTAAAGAGACAGAGGCCCAATTTCAAGGCGTTAAATTTTGAAGTCCAATTTCTTTTAAGTCATATTTGATATATGTAGCATTTTTATAACAACTGAAGTTAACGTAGTTACTTGATTGTGCTATAAAAAGGCATTATGTGCCTGGGGAACACATAGTACTGCATAAATTTTGAAAACAGACCATACTGAGATCTAGTCATATGGTCATGCAGGAAGAACATAACAAATGCCAAGATTTACACTATAATTTGTATTTATCTCCATCATTTGTCCAGTTGTTTTGCTTTAAGAGAAACAACTAGTCAGTTAGAAGAAATGATTATCGTTCCCATGGGATCACCATTGATTCTGCTGATCACTCCATTTGCCCCTTTCTTAATGATCCATGCCCCCTTCCTGTCACTGCAGACCACGATCGATCTGCATTTGGGTGGTAGAATCTTGAAGATGAAACACACCTAATGAAAACGGATGTTTGCACGCACGTCACACTTACAGAAGAAGAGTCCGTTTCTTGGTGACGGAAAAAGGAGAGAGAGGGAGAAAAATATTTGATTCAACGAGAACTAGAACCAAACATGGAGAAGCAGCATTCAGCTTCTAAGCACCACAAATCTGGAACAAACTTCCAGACAACTGCAAAACTGCTGAAACACTGAGTTCTTTTAAATTAAGACCAAAAGCCCAGCAGTTCAGAGTTGCTCTTGAACCAAAATAACTGGAATATTAACCAACATAGTCATGATGTCGAATTGATGATTTCAACAGACATTACTTGACAAAATGTAATGTCTGTTATTAGTTTTCACAACTGTTACTATATGATGTGTTTATGATTTTTCTAATGAAAACACTGAACTGCTTTGAACTGCTCAAATGTGCTGTACAAATAAACTTAATTGACTGATTGAGTACTGAACCTATAAGAGGACAGAATCCAAGAAAATGCATAATTTATGATTCAGTGACCCCCAAACTGGCACACAGCCACTGATCCACACACACATAAACTAAATTAATCTGTTCTTCATCCTGATAAGTAGTTCCAAACTGGATTTTTAAAGCCTTTACGGATCAGTGGAACATCAAAACCATCGTGTGCACTTCAACCATGTAACGATGCTTGATATTTGACCAAACCTGCTTCCTTTCCTTATGATAAAAACAACCTATTGTGCATTTTTATGTACGCAAACACAACTGCGACAGCGACATAAAAGTGGGTAACCTTGCAGCAAACGCTATTGTATGCATTTTGTTTTGAGGACAGCAGGAACTTGCTTTGCAGCTCGCACAACGCCGACTGACAGACTGTTCAAGACTTTTGTCTTTTCCTTTAAAGTGAAGCCGTTCACTGCTGCTTCTTTGTAAAAGCTCACTTTTTTTTTCTCCACCAACTTATTCCACTGCTGATTGATGGTTATTCCAGGCAGCAGATCTGGAGCTGAATAAGGTCCTGGTTCTTTTCTGGGTCAGAGAAAAGAACTGATTTAGTCGAGGTCTAGAGTCAGACTGAACCAGCTGAAAGAAACGAGCAGCCAGTCTGAAACACCTGAATACATCTCATGTGAAAGTATCAGTCGAGCAAACGCAATGAGCAGAAAATGAGCAAAAGTGTGAGATTAGGCTGTTTTAATCAGAATATTGTCTGTTCTTTGTTTTAATGTTGCATGTCATGTACTGAATGTTATGATGGAGTATTAGGGTCATGCTAAAAAAAAATTATTATTTCAATTTTATTCTCGTGTGGCATGTGTTTTTATAATATTTTGACTTTATTCTTGTTTGAATTTTTTTCTCCTAATATTATGACTAATTTTGTATGACTTCGACTCCATCCTCATACCACTTTATTCTTGTAATTTTATAAGTTAATTTGGAAAATATTATGACTTAATTCTTGTAATTTGTTCTGGTAATATTTAAACTTCATCCTTGTTCAACTTTATGCTCATAATATTATGACTTTATCCTTGTAATATTTTGACTCCTGTATGAGTTTATCCTCATAAAATTTCAACTTCATTCACATCATTTTTATTTTTTTATCTTCCTATTATGGTCCCAAAATTCCATTATAAAACGTAGATCAGCAAACCATGAAAAACCTTTCAGGTTTTCACCTAACCGTAAAAGAAGAGGGTTAAGTGAAAACTTAACCGTGTTTTGACTTCTTTTATAAACTCTGTAGATCTTTCTGCGTTTACAAATCCCGTTTAATCCCTCTGCTTGAATCCAGCGCTCGTCGCCGCTTCTATAATGAGACAAAATATGTGATTGTAAGATGTAAACCGTCTCCCTTCTCCGTGATCATCCGTCTCAGGTTGCACCAGATGGAGGAGGAAAAATTTACGGAAAGTCTTTTTTAGTGGTGTAATGATATGTGGGGAAACCACACAGCTTTTTTAGTTAAGAACCGAGCTGTAAGTGGTTTTCCACTTACAGCTGGAAAAGCCCTTCTGTTTACCTTGGTGAGTGTGAAGGAATTAAAATAACAATGCTGTCTTTGTTTTTTGTGCTTGTATGTGTGTTTCTTTTTTTTTTTACCTCAAATCTTCTCTTAAAAATATTGGGGCGATATAGGTGGCACAACAAAGAAGCAAAGGAAAATGGAGGATGGAAGGAGTGGGAAGTGATGGATGGTTTTGTGGGTCTGGACATTCTTGTTTAGTTGTGAAAAGCGTCTCCCAAGGGAGCTAAGACTGCTAGCTGATGACTCAGCTTGTGTGTGTGTGTGTGTGTGGGGGTGTGCGTGTGTGTGTGTGTGTGTGTGTGTGTTTGCGTAAAGATGAATCCTTCTCAATGAACAGAAAGCAACGCAAACACAAAAACACTATGGAGAACAAATTTAGCCAATGCACTGTCAACACATTGCATGTGCAATGGTTGAAAAACAAAATGTTAGCTTATAAAGATAATCAGTATCAAAACCAATCTAAAAATATGTGCAAATTCTTTCTGTGGGGAGAGTAAGAGGAGTAAGCGATCTTTCTCACAAGCAAGAAATTGATTGAGACACACAGTCAAGGACTTTATTTGTCATCCATCACACCCATTGCTCTAATCACAAAATTAAGTAAAAAGTAAAAGTAAACCAACCTGGTAAATGAAGATGCTTATACTAATTCTACAGAGACCAACAAAAGGGATGTTCAAAGAATGAGATAAACTCATTGAAGGTTTAACGTTTAACATGAATTTAAAGGAAAAGTTTTAACATTATGACATTCGTTTTTGCAAGAGAGACAAATCAATGTCTCTGAACCCCTTTTTTTCCACACCTGGTAATCCAGTGGGCTGAGTTTTCAGATGGTGTGGTTCGCCTTCACGCTGCACTGCGGCAAACAAACCAAATTCTTTGAAAAACCTGTTATACCTCCTCACCTGGGGTGGCGCTGCACCAAGACCTACTGAAGGAAATCACATTAAAACCTCTGAAGAAGACACCGAGTGCAATTTCCTTCTTCACAAAATATAAACAAAAATGGAGTGGCATCAGATTTTAGCAATGTTTGGATTTCTCTTGCCTTTTATAAAAGACTGCATGCAATTTCTCCCGCTAGTGCAAGACTAGCATGTTTGTTTTGGTTATATTTGCCCGGAATGCCCTGTGTGGTAATCCGCTTCCTGCTTTAGGAGCAGTCTCTGGTCCACTTGGCGTTCGCATATGCTTTCGAACAGCATCAAAGTTCACTTCAATGGCACAGAGGCCGAGGTTTTTAAGAGGACCAGAGTTTGCTATTTTGGTCCGCATCAGAGTTTGGTTACACATTCATCCCTTCCCAAACAAACCGGACTTTCAAACAAACTACAGTTCAATTAAAGTGGACCAAACAGGAGTAGTGTGAATGCATCGTTAGTTTCACCAGAAAGCTGCCATAGCAAAAGAAACAGAATGCCTTTCTGCCTTTCTGCCTTACTGTGGTCTGGATGTTGTCGGTTTCACCTCCAGATGAACAAGAAAAAAAAAGAGAGGTTTGAAAAATGTGTATCTACATCTCTGTGAGCTGATGAGGAAAAAAAAAATCTAACATGTTTTCTGCCAGATTCTGTAGACTGCAGGGAGAAGCAGAAGGGAAACAAACATATTAGCTCATGGCTAAAGCTACGTTCACATTTAAGATATTATACTGAATAAAAAACTAGTTCTCATCACGGGGTTCTTTAATTAAATAGTTATTAATTAATATTTATAGTTAGATAGGCTTGTATTTAAAACTTTCTGTGTGTCTGAATTAGCAAATTGGAATGATTTTACAAAAAAACGTGTTTTAGAAATTCAGAAAACACTTTAGGGTCATAAAAACATTGACATGTTAAAAGTTTGGGATTATTAAGAAAGGACTACATGAAATCAGGTAAACGTGTGTGAAAACTAAGATCTGGTGTGTTCTTTCTAAACTACATAAAATATTAGTCTTTAATGTGAAAAACTAATATTAGGTATTAATTATGTTGTATAAGGTTCAGACCTATTAGGCCTATTAATAGGTCTGAAAGTTATCAATCAGTGTGAAAGGAATGTTTGTCAAAAACCGAAAAAAATAAAACGGAGCTAAATTCCTGAAAGTGAAAAAATCCACCTCAAACAACCCGACAGGTGATTCAGTTCATCGTTTTTGCCTCTTGAGTTTTTTAACCCACCTGTTTGTTTTGGTCTTTGAGCTAGCTAGCTAGCTCTCTTCACAACGCTTTCACCTGCGGCTAGCAGGATAAGAAACAATTTCTCTTGCACTATTGATGATTTGTGTACACTAATTCATACAGCTTGGGAAATGTCTTAGTCTTGTTTAATGTGCTTAATAAAAAAAGTGAGTGAGCAATGTCCACCTAATGAATCCTGGAAAGAGTAATTCAGTAATTATTTTCCACTTAGTCTCTCCATCTTTTGCCTTTAATGATTTTTGCTCCTCAGTACAGTCAGTAATCTCTTTTACTGCATCAATATTTCTACTGTAATAACATGGTTGAATGTGGCATCACTAACTAAATCCAGTCCTTTTAATTGTCTGTTTTCTGTCCAAGCTTGCCGTGAGCAAAACTTTAGGAAAGCAACAACTTTTTCTACTGAAAATTAGTTAGACGTTGATGTATTTCTGCTGTTGTTCTGTTTTATTATGCCTTAGAGTATCATCTTTGTACTAAATCAATATGTGTTTAGCTAAGTTTTCTTTCTTCTTTGTCTTTTTTTTCCTTTTTTGCACTTTGTCACATCAGAGTTTTATTTATTTAGCTCCACAGCCTAGATACTATAAGACTGTAAGCTGGCTTCATAGTTTATGCGTCGAACTGGGCTTGCAGCGGCTCGCGCCAAAAGCTCCAGATCCACCTCGCATCTTGTATACAAGATGTGAAAAGAACTGTAGAAAGAAAAACTATGAATCCTTTTCCTCCCACTGCACCACCAGGCACTATTTCGTGTTTATGTATTACATAAAAATCCCACCAAAAGGTGATGAAGTTCAAAAATATTTAATTGATCCCAAAATCTGAATTCATAAGGGTAGGAATAATTTCCCTTGTCTGATTTCCTCCCTTTGACAGAATCTTTTATTTTTCCTGAACAAAAGTTTGAACATGTTCTGAGTCTCATCTGTCTGTTTCAGCTGTGGACGTTTAAGTCCTCCTAGTCTTTCTCCCAACTGCATATCAGCAGCTCAAAATAAATGAAAAACAATTAATTTCACTGCATGCAATGAATCTTCATCCCTCCTTGCAGAGAGCGTCTGAAATGTTTGGAGTTTTCACAGAGAAGCAGCTCAAACCAGATGGGGTATTTTCAGACCCCTTCGCTCACCTCAGATATTTTCTTTCCGACGTTTTAAATATAGACAAACGAGGGAAAATAGCAGCTTCCACGCAAAAAATACCTCCCTGTCTCAATGACATTTCCAGTTCGGTTTAAAAATAAAGAGGTTTTTTATTATTATTACTATTACTATTATTATTATTATTCTACGTTTTGTTCATTTTTGTGTGGCTTCATTCCTGTGCAGCCCGCCCTGATTCGCAGTGCCAGGCGGGGGCCAGAACCCAGGTCCAAACCCAATCCCCCCCACCCCTGACGATGCTCCCCCCCCTTCAATGAAAAGCAGATGGCTGTTCCTCCGACGGCAGCCGTCCAGGAGAGGAAACTTCTCATTCGCTGCCATCCATCATCGGAAAGGCTGCGGGATGGAACGGGCTGGAGGAGGAACGCCTGACAGCCGGCGTCTGGCCTCTTTCAAACGCCTCTGCATGGCACGTTTAGGGCTCACACGTACATGTAAAACACACACACACACACGTTCTCTGAAATTTTCCGGCTCACGGTCCTGTGACTTGCGTGTTGTTGGCGGTGTTATTCTTTTCAGTGTCAGGTCAGCGGTTAAAGGTCAGACCCGCTCAGCCTTCGTGTCCCGATGGAGGAACAGGAGAGGTTCTGGGTAATGTTGTTCGCTTCTGATCGTCTTAGACGCTTTTTTTCCGTGTATCTTCTCATGAGGTTCCAGACGTTCTGAGAAGGGTTGTAGTTTTGGGCTTTTCATGCTTTGGCTCATTTTCAGTTGCAGAATGCAAAAAGGTCAAAGTATTGTATTGTGATTACACATCGACTGGGTGATGAAGACCCAACAGAAGACACCATTTTCAAAAAATAGATCCAATTATTATTGAACAACCATCTGACTCTGGTGTTTTCTCCAAACTTTTGCGGTCGCCATTTTAACTTCAGACTCTTCAACCTGCCTGTTGCTCTTTTCACCTCCAGATCTTTCCCGACCGACTCCTCCTGTACGATGCACCATTCCTCTCCTCATCCACACCGAGGTAGAGCAGACTGAACCCTGTTTTATGGCAGACGCTCTTCCTGACGCAACCCCCTGCATTTCTCCGGGCTTGGGATGCTTCGTGTTGCACATTATAATTTCCATTTTAAGCTTTTAGTTGTCTATATCTTTTCCTGAACAAACCAATTTCTAGGCTGTTCTTGAGCTGTGATCTAGGGCCGCCCAACAATCGTTCCGAGGGCCGCGCTGCGGACACCCTCAGGGTAGACTGTAAAAGTTTTTTCTTCTTGTACTCCTTTTCATTGCAAACGTTTGTTTATGCCAACATGTGACATGCTCATTTTAAACCGTAAATGAATTAAAGAAACAGAAAAAAAATAAGACGAGGTAGAATGAGGGGTGGGGGGAGGAGAAGAGAGAGAGATGGAGCGCAGTGAGTAATGTACCTGACAGCTGAGGATCATTAATCACTGTCAGAGTCGAAAAGGAAAGCAGGGAGGACATGGCGGGGGTTGGCATTTGACGTGGCAACGCAGACAAAAACGTCCAACTGGCCTCTCTCTCCTACACACAGCTTCACACATTCTTCCACAGACCTCCTGCGTTTCCATCCCTCTCTTCACTGCAATTCTTCCTTGTGACAAGAGCAGTTTTCCCAAAATGTCAAGAGAAGGACTGAATGGCTGACGATAAAAAAAAAAAAAAACGGGAGAGAGAAACAAGCAAACCAGTAAACACACACACACATACTTTCTATGCGCACACCCGGAGTCCTGTCATGTCTGTGCATTGCTCGCACTAATAGGGGCTGCCGAGGGTTTGACTCCGCGCGGCGGGCCGCCGCCGCACGGCAACGACAGCCATTCACAGCCTGTCAACCCGCCCTGCAGCGAGAGCCGTCCACAAAGACGGGGCTCTCACAAAGAGATGAAGGCAACGCAGTGACTTCAAATCTCAAACATGCAGGCATGCACAAAAAAGACAGACACACACACACACACACACCAAGTCATCCTGTCCTCCTTCCTCCATGCAGAGGGACAGCAGCTGGCCTGTTCCACTGTCACTCACACTGATGAGTCTACTCTGCTGTGTCCAAGTACTGTCCTCCCACCTTTCTGCAACCATTTCTTTGATTTTCCTTTACACTCGATTCAAAGTACTTCACAAGAATCTTTATTTGCACCATTCATGTACAAAAATATAGAGGAATGTGTAAAAGGTTAACACATCATCTCTATGAACTGATAAAACCGCTAAGGGAATTTTATTCCCTCACCAAAAACATACCTGCCGTGTTTTTGATTCTTTCATGCGTGTTTGAGAAATCCTTTAATCTCGATGGCAACCATTCAGCTGTGCAAAACATCTGGTTGGACCCAGCCCCGCCTTTAAAGACGAAACTCCTCCTCAGAGCTGCAGCTTCCAAGCGCCCAAGCTTCCACCTCACAGAACATCCCCTCAACTTTGACTTCCCCACTCAGCTCCTTCAGACTAGCCAGTGGCAATTAGCAAATATCTGATGAAACTGGGCATCTGTTGACCTCATTATAGGCGCTACTTCTCAATGTAACGCTGGTGTAAACCTTGCTGAAGGGTTAATAGAGGAGCCATGTTGCGAAGACTTCCTGAAGGCGGAGCTTCAGAAAGAGCAGGAGTTTCTTTTAAAGAGACAGAGGCCAAATTTCAAGGGGTTTAATTACAAAGTAAATGTCTTTTAGTTTTATAATTACTGAAAATGGGTGGGTGCTTGATAGTACTATAAAATGAGAGGTCTGGTTTGATTTAAGTTCAGACAGTCAGAAAAAAGTAGATTTGTCTAGATAGATTAGATTAGACAGGTGTCTTAGATACCTAGCTGCTAGGGCGTGCTGGATACACAGACCGACAGACAGACAGACAGACAGACTGACTCCTATCAGTTTTACAAATGCAGATCAGGGTGGAGACCATTAGAAGACAATCTGCTGAGCTGCAGCTGCATGTTTAACCGCTGAAAAAAGAAATCACAGTTTGACTGCAGCATATGTCACATCAATTTCTTTCTAATTACCAGTAAACAGCATAAACAAAGCATCTTCAGTTTGCTCTCCCTCGACAGGGGCGACTGTGGCTCAGTGGGTAGAGTCGTCGTCTGGCAGTCGGAGTGCCGTAGGTTTGGTTCTGGATTCCTCCTTTCCGAATGAGTGTCCGTTTCATTTACTGCTGTCTTAGTTGTCACTTCCTACTAGAATCAGCTGGAGCAGGAGTCCAGCGCCGCGGCCTCTGCTGAACACAGTGGGTTTTAGCCAAACACCACAGCTGGTCCCCCTGAACGCGTCCTAGCGTCTGCAGCTGGCACCGCTAACCTCTGAAGGCAGCCTGCCACAAACAGCATAACACTATGTTTGTTCGTGTTGAGTTAACTTTGGTTACTGATTGATAGTACTATAAAATGAGAGGTCTGATGTTTGTCAGGTTTGCTGTAAAGTAGGAGAATATCGGTTTTACACAGACAATTAGTTTTGAAATATTTGTCTTAGGAAAGGAGTTAATGGTTATTGGTCTTCACTAGGGTTTGGAAAGATACAGTAAGTTTATTTCAAAATACTGTTGAGAATATTTCATGACATGGCTATTAATTTAAATTAATTTAAGAGGCCTAATTTACACCAAAGATCATTCTGAAACACTTAAGATAGACTGGTGTAGCAGAGCGCCTATTTCCAGTTGTGCCTGTGGGGCTCGGCACTGACCCCTACTGGCGTGGCATGGTACTTCATGCCTCACCCTGGACATTTCCACTGCTCAGAAAGACTGGATATACAAAAAAAACTTTACTTAAAATAATATAATGAAATTATGAGAACTGGATCAGACTGAAACTCTGAACTTGTTTTGAAATAATAAATTCCGGTGGTAAATTATGAACATGAAATAATATCAGTTCAATTAGTTTCAGTTCAATTAATGTCATTTTTATGGTGCCAAATCACGACACATATCTCTTGACACTTTGCAAAAAAAAAAAGAAGTCAATTTAATTCAATTGTACATCCCAATAGATCCTAATGATCAAACTTTGAGTCAAGTCCAATTTATTTTCCAAATTGGTTTAAAACAAAGTGTTTTTTTTCTAAGGGACCCCAGCAGATTGTGCCGAGTCATTGACCTGCATCATTCACTCCTCCTGGACGCGCCTGTAGCGACAGTGGATAATCGCCTGCCACTGAGTCTTTACAACAATCCCTCACACTGAGCATGCATGTGGCAACAGTGCAGAGGAAAAACTCTCCTTTAACTGGAAGAAACCACCAGCAGAAACTGGCTCTGTGCCACAGCCAACTGGGGGTTTGGCAAAGACCTTGTAACTAATAGTTAACAGTGAAGTGACACATCAATGGATATTGTCTGTAGATCTCTAAGACAATCCGGTTGTCAGGACAACCTCCCTATTCATCAAATGGAGACCAAAGAGAAGAGAAAAGAAGAAGAAGACAGAAAAGAAGCCTTCCGTTCAGACTTCTATACTTTTAGCCCAAATTAAAGCACATTTAGCATCCTGCTGGACTAGAACTGAGTCTGAACAGTGCTAGGAATGAAAATCTTTCACGTTTATCCTCATATCGAATACTGTGAAAATGTCTTTATTCATGAATCCATTGTGGAGAGGAGAAATGCAAATGTTTAGACTTGGAATGTCATAAAATAATGGAGATAAAATCTCAGAACATTTGAGCACATTGTGTTCATGCACCAGTTTTCTGAGAACCAGTATAAAGCTCCTGGGTACAGATTGTCAGCTGAGGTTGAAGCAGGCACTTTTAAAAGAAATTATGTAAAAACAGTTATCTCAAAGAAGAAACCAATATAACTTCCAATTTTTATCAAGAATTAAATTGTTGATAACAAAGCAGTAGAGCAGTATCACAGATCCCCAGGTCAAAAATCCCTTTTCATGCTTAAAACCCGCCATAAACCACTTTTAAGTTATTTGGAAAAACCAAGAACCAACCTTTAGCAGAACAGCTGATCCTTGTTCACACAGTAAGTTTTTATATTTGTGCATAATTAATGATTTAGAGATGTGATTGTGACCACATGATGAAAGTTCAACAAGTCGTTCTCCTTCCAGCGGCTGCCGAGGAGTCAGTGATTCAAGCCATGAGACTCAGTTTCAACTTCAAAGTTATTTTTAAATGTGATTTCTAAAGCTGCGGTATGTGAGTTTTATTTAGAAAAATATGTCGGTATTTTTTTTCATATTTGTTAAAACTGTCACCATGTCATGACGCTATAATGCGAGACACATATTCTGTGAAAAGATCGCTCTCCTCCACCTCCTCTGAGCTATTGTTGCCGTCTAAGAAAGAAAAGCACCAAAAACAACCAATCAGAGCCATGAGGAGGGTCTTAGTGCTGTCCATCATGCTCGTGTACGTCCTGTCAATGATGAAGAAACAACTTACAGTTACAGAAAATCCATTGGTGGCCGTGATAGCCTTAACATTCACGACAGGCTCTCCTAGCTGTTGCGGAGCAGATGGGGAAACGGAGAGGGCACACGTGAGGGTGATTGACAGCGCTAAGACCCGCCTCCTGGCTCTGATTGGTTCTTTCTAGTTAGCACTGGGAGAAGGCAGAGGAGATTAAAAAAAATCTTTCACAGATTATCTGTCTCATAACATACTGTCACGACTTGGTTACAGTTTCAACAAATACATTAAAAAAACATCTTTCCCATAAAAGTTACGAAACCGCAGCTTCAAAGTCCAAACCTAAGATCAATTTCAGATCTGCATCAACACTTAGAAATTGGTGTTTACATAAGCTCTCCATCTTGTCTGGCTGAGCGTGAGATATTTTCCAAAGAAGACTGAGCAAACAGTCCGGTCTATGCATGTGCAGGCTGCGCTGGTGGAGACCTGCAGCTGAAACAGCAGCGGAAGGTGGATCTGCAGGGCCCTGAGTCAGGGGCCTGCATACCGACGAGAGCCTGACTTCTGAGATTAAACATGTATCATTTTACCAGGCGTATAATAAATACTACTTGGTTTTTCATTATAGTTTAGTTTAATTTCGTCAAGACTTTGTTTGTTTGCCTAACTCAGTTAGTTTTAGTTCGTTTTCAGAATGTGTTTGCTGGTTTTTAGTAGTTATTCCAGCCATAGCTGTACGTTTTAGTTTTTTCATACTTTGGTTCGTTTTGAGGCGCAGAATTTAAAAACGCCAAAGTATTGTATTGTGATTATACATACATTGGCTAATGAATACTCAATGGAGGATACTATTTAAAAAAATAATTATTCAATTAATGCTGAAGAACCAACTGACTGGTGTTTTTTTGCCGTCGCCATTTTGTGGACTAAGCTTGGAGCGCCGTAATTTGCCGACAGTTCACGTAAACGTCTTGTGTGGGGGAAATAAAATCATTTTCACATCAGTTGAAAAGCTAATAAACAGGTCAATAGACACACAAACGAAGGATGGTATATTTCTAGTTCCAGTATGTTTTAGTTAGTAACAATGTAGTTCCAGTCAGTCCTTTAATTATCGTTTTTATTTGTTTCAGTTAACAAAAATATCTTCTCAATTTTTGTTATTATGTTAGTTTTAGTTATATCTATAACGACCTTGCATTTTACGTCTACTTTAAATTTGTGCATAGCTATATGCACATAGTATGAATGGAAAATGTAAAAAAAAAAAAAAAAATAGAAGATGCATTCTTTTGCAAAGGACTGTACATGTTGATCAGCAGATCAAGTTATAAGGATATAGGAATGGGTCCAGGAAGGATTGTGTCATTGCACAGGAACCACCAGCCCAGGTGAAGGTGCAGGGAAGTGACGAGACGTTGGGTTTCGTTGGAGAGCAGCAAAGCCACGGGGTTTTTTGCACACACACGAGAAAAGTAAGCGACAGTCCACCACCGCCATGTTTTTCTTCAACATAGAATTGGTTATGTCAGTGCCGGCAGCTATTCTTTACGTTGCGAGGCCGCTTCGTGCAGACAGAGCATGCCAACTGTCTTCAGAGATTATTTGGAGAAGCAGGGCAGCGAGATGAAGAGAGAAATAACTGGAAGAAAGACAGACCAGGGGAGGAAGACTCCCTTACTGGGTGGCAGCGCTGATTCAACAGCTGACAGACCCAAAGCGGGATCATCTGTCTCCATTACGCTCTCCCTACAAATCATCTACATTTCCCCCTCTGCTCCTTTTGCTGCCCACATGCTCATAAAGCTAGCGTTTCCATGCTGCCTTTGGCTGGAAGAGCGAGAGAAACATCCAGAGACGTGTACCGTGGGTGGTCGGAACCGTGCATAGTGACACACACTGGGGCACCGCACGCTATTTGGTTTCATCAGTGTCTACCACAAAACTGCTATTCCTTCCACAGTTATACATTTGCAGTTTCTTATTTCAGCTGAGTAAATGCGGCCGAGGGGGAAAACACTGATTCGGGATGTCTGCACTTCCCATGGGCCCTCCGCGGTGGTTCAGAGGTCCGCACGGCACCGCACATCTCCATCAGCTCCTTTCACGGCTGGAGGGACGTGGACGTGTACGGAGGAGGATTAAGGCCACTGCAAAAAGAAAAAAGAAAAAAAAAAAGAAAAGTTCTAACTTTTTCTCAGCATTCTGACATAATTAGCTACAGCCGCATTACTTTTTCTCAGAATTCAGATTTTTCTCAGATTAAAGTCAGAATCCTGAGAAAAAAGTCACAATTGTTGTTGTCTTCAGCGGCCCTAATCCTCGTGGGTAACATATCCACTCCCTGGTATTAAAAGTAGGTGAGTATGAGACTCACAAAATATACAGTTTTAATAATTTTACTGCTCTCAGTACGGGCAGGAATGTGGTTAATAATACTGTTTATCACTTGTAAAGCCAGCAGTTTATTATAGCTGCATCTGCACGACATTTTACCATGAGCTTTGCTTCCATAGCAACAGTCTTACATGTAAACGGTCTCTGGAAGGACAAAATGGATAAAACACAAACTTTAATACAATCACAACAGCATCTTCATCTTGTTGTGAGGTCAGGGTAGAAACTTCAATCCCTTGGCTGTTATTTTTTTTATTTTTATTTTTTTGCAAAAGGTAATTCACTGCATCAAAGTATGCTTACCAATTTCTTATATCAATGTAAGCACTTGAAAGCAGCATGCAAACAGCTGCCTGTGGAAGTGAATCAGCCTCTTTTTTGCCCCTCTAACATCACAGATATCGTTTTGCATCTTCCTGCTTTATTATTCTATCTTGCTTGAGCATGTGAGTTCTACTAAAATATATTTAAAATGTGGGCACACAGGCAACCTGTTGCACCACATTTACTCTTAATTTGCCAACATAACAAAGTTCAGTCAAGAATCGAACAGCTGCAGCGCGACTAAAGTTGTTTTCTGGTCTTTTGTTGGACGAAAGGCGAAACGACAGACAAGAACATCGTTATTAAGCAAAGTGAGAATATCACGGCTCTGTTGCGTGCTCTGATGGAGATTGCTGTGATAGATTGTCTGGATGGTTGTGCTAAATATTAATGCTACTTCAGGCTGGTGTGACTCGATCTGGGAAAGATTACACGTAGTTTTGTATAGGCTCCGTGAAATATTTAAAAACAAATCTGCAGCAGCAAAAGACTGAACGTCGGCCTTGAGACGGAGACAGACAGAAACGGAGACAGGACCAGACGAAGGCGTGTGGACAGGCGGAACTGAAACAGAATATGTTCCAGTTCCACCTGTCCACACTGTTTTTAAAACAGACAATTTGAAAAGACAATTCTATGAGCAGGAGAAAGAAACTTTCTTGTTACGAAGAACCCACGCTGTGGTCATGGTAACAAGAACCTTCATACTTCTAAATAGGGCTGGGCAATAAATCAGTAATGATACATACAAGGAAAGACACATGACCAATATCAATAATACATCTGATAGAAGAGATTTAATATTCAATTATATAGAATATTCGCTCAACTCAGTTCCAAAACCGCACGGCATTCTGGGAGATGTAGGCAGAGGAAAGGCTTCAGCCGCTCAACGTCTCACAGCCAGTTAAGCTAGGTGAGGCATCGACTAATCACTCGCTCTTTGGTTTCCTAGCAACACCTTGTGGAGTAACTTGTACAGATTCAAGTTTCGCCACCTTGCCTCATAACTGCTTCAATATAAGGTCATGCCACCAGTTTGGTAGCATTTCAGATATTCAAAGCTGAAAAACTAATCAATAATTACAGCTGTCGACGATTATCGATATCGACTGATATGGAACGTTTCCATCGCAATAGCTTTTTCAGCCACATCGTCCAGCCCTACTTCTAAAACATTTTGTTTTCTGTTTTCATTTTATGTAAAAAGTCAACATAAAGCCGTGCTTAATTGTGAAGTGGAAGAAAAACGACAGAGTGAAGAACTGCAAATGCTGTTGAAAGGCACTGTTATAAATGCTGGGACTGATAATGGGTGTACTTTCTTTTATCCACTTACAATGTACAGATGTATTCTGGCATCTGTACATTTTTAAGATCGTGGCCTGATTGATAACTTGTCCCAGTATTGTGCGTTTGACCTACTTCCCTGTCAGACTGAAGTCTGGAGACTGACTAGCTTCACTGTGGCCCCTGTTACTAAAACACGCTAAAAAGAAACCACCATAGAACTAATGGAATGAAACAATGGAAACACTTCTTTCACATCACGAGTCACGTGATCAACAACATGATGTTATTATTGGAGGAACAGACGAAGAAGACGACAGAAAGTGGTAGGAGGATGATGGTGGGCGTGTCTTTTAATCATGTCAACAAAATTATTCATGTGGGATTTTAAGATAATTTCGTAATTAGCTGAACTTTTATTAGACCAACATAATTTCCATTAAACCTACGATGCATCAATTCATACCTGCTGATGTCGAGGACTACCTATTAATGTCCTTTAATGTGCATTGGTGAAATAATTATTATTCTTAAAGAATTATTATTCTAGATATTTTGATCTACAGTTTTTAATATATGAATTTGGAGGTTGTTTACATAAATACCTAGGCAGGAGAATGTATGTATTCTTAACGTATTTTGATTTCTAAATCATATATACATTAATGCAGTGGTTCCCAAAGTGTGGGGCACGCCCCCTAGGGGGCGCGTAGTGCCATTACAGGTGGGGGGCGCAGAAGCGGTAAGGATGAAAAAAAAAAAAAAAACAGTTACACAAAAGTGTTTCACTGTAAAGATGGTTTGTAGTTTGGTTGCAACCTGAAGTGTGAAATGAACTTCAGGGGAGTTTGAACACAAAATATGTGCATAAGTTTATGTCTGGTTGAACGATGTGTGTGCCCAGTTTTTTTTTTTCTTTTTTGGGGCGATTTTATTGTAATCCATAGGGGGGCCCAGAAGAAAATCCTTGGGACCACTGCATTTATGTGTAGAAATGCCCAAGCAGAGACTGGAGTTGCAGATTATCTTTAGCAAAGCATCAGTTACAGACACGTTCTTGCTCTGTGTTTGTGTGTTTTGTCCCTGTCAAATAAACTAATAAATAAAATGAAATGATTTTTTTCTTTAGTGGGAAGGGCACCGGAAGCAGCTCCAGCCCAGGAGAACGCACCCTTGCGGGTCCGGCCCTGGAGTCCAGCTGCCCTCAGGTCATCAACATCTCCTCCTGTAAAGTCGTAGGTTATCCTTCATGAGAGAGGTGAGGGATCAGATCACGACAGGACCGTGTCCAACACACGTGAGCGTCTGTATCCGTACAACTCCAGCAACAGAAATAATTTAAAAAGTAGATATCTTCTTGTTGGTGGTTAGATGTAGGATAACGTGAACCTTGCCCCCCACCTGTGATTAGAATACTGAAGTAGCAGCATGTTGACGTAGCGGGCCGCCTGGTGTGAAGCAGTCTAACGTACTTCTGAACACATTCTATCACACAGCGCAGACAGACGCACGAAAACAGGCAATTCAGTGTGAATGTTGTTGCTGTGAGCAATTACAGCACCTTATCTAACAGCACGGATAATGAGGTTACACAGAGAGCAGCTTCTATCATGTCGACATAATGAGAATTGGGCCTGTGTCTCGTGTCCTGGGGTCGAGGACAGAGACGAGGACAGACATACACGCACACACACACGCCCACACACACCCCTACACGCACGCAAGCGAGCACATTGAGTTTTCTTATCTGCCCCACCTCGCATCTCTGCCTGACATTCAGGGGAAATTGCATTCGGGCTGAAAGTGTGATGCGGTTTGCGAATGACTTGGAGGCTCTACCCCTCTTGCTCCCTCGCTCCGTCCCTCCGCCCCCTCTTCATGTTCTCCAACAAACCCTACCGCTACTTCTGACAGGCTGTTTGATTTATGACTCCAATTCCCGAGTGCAGACACACAGACGCAGGCCACACTACCAACTATATGTATGTATTTTAGTTCCCCTCAACACCCCTCACTGTTCCTTGGCTGCCACCCACCCCACCCCCCACACAAACACGCACGCGCCCACACCCCTTCCTAACGCCCTTCTATCATTTTCTCTGTTTCCCTCTCCTTCTCTCTTTCGCTCTCTCTCTCTCACACACACACACACATCTTAAGTGTGGTGATTGATTATCCTTGCAGGACTGTCTTGTGCATTTTTGATCCTTTTGAAATGTAACCTCTATGAGCAGTTCAAGGAATGTCTAAACACACACACACCCATACACGCCGATACACATACTTCTATGCAAACTGAGGACTTTGTATTGACTTCCATTCATTTTACAACTGTGGTCTAGTTTCCAATGCAATGTTGAAATAAGACAAAACCAATTTACATGTAACTTTTCAACGAGACACAGGATCTTGTTCTAAGTGAAAAAGTCCTTAATCTTGATGAAAACGTGTTTATTCCATTGGCAGATTATTTCACTTATAACAAGACATATAAAGACATTTTCCCATGTCATGAGTGAAATAATTTTCTGTAAAACAGCAATTTGTTCAGAGTTGCCATTGACTAATAACAATCGGAACGTCCCAATCTACACTCTGTCCTCGAACATACCACCATTTTATTTTATTTTATTTTATTTTACCATTAGCAATGTAATGTTTTTTGCTTGTTGTTTTTATTATAAAGTAGTTTGCAAAGGTTTTCACACCCAACGAACTTTTCTTTGTTTTGCCAAATAACAACCACGAACATAAATATACTTCATTGGAAGTTAAATGTGAAAGTGTTTCACATTACACTCAAATGAAATGTATTTATGTTTGTGGTTGTTATGTGGCAAAACATGGAAAAGTGAAAGTGGTACAAATACTTTTGCAGTAACTTTATAAAATCAGGGCTGCACAGTGGCGCAGTTGATAGCACTGTTGCCTTGCAGCAAGAAGGTTCTGGGTTCGATTCCCAGCCCAGGGTCTTTCTGCGTGGAGTTTGCATGTTCTCCCTGTGCATGGTGGGTTCTCTCCTGGTACTCCGGCTTCCTCCCACAGTCTAAAAACACGACTGTCAGCTTAATTGGTCTCTCTAAATTCTCCCTTGTTACGAGTGTGGGTGTGCATGGTTGTGTGTCTTGTATGTCTCTGCGTTGCCCTGCGACAGACAGGCGACCTGTCCAGGGTGACCCCGCCTCTCACCTGGAACGTTAGCTGGAGATACCATCAGCACTGCCTGACCCCACTAAAGCATAAGGGTGTTAGAAAATGGATGGATGTATAAAATTATATATCTAATAATTTAAAGCACTGTTACTGAAATGTGCTTTGCATATAGAAGTCTCTTCCCTTGCCTTGCATAAATATCCAGTATTTTAATCCCCAAACCAGCCCAACCACAAGTGAAGAATCTGAATTTTATTCAGACCTAAATAAACCTGGTTAAATAAAATAAAAAAACGCCTCTTACTTTCCTACTGTCTCCTCCAGATGACTCAGTGTACCTTAAATCTTCCCACCATATTCACCTTTAAAAAAACCCAAATCTAATTATAAATTAGCATTATTAACACACTTTCCAGCAGTTTGTTTGTTTTGCTCGTTTTATGCATCTGAGCCCACAAACCGCCTCCAATAAAAAAATAAAAAAAAATAAAAAAAAAACACGACAAGCTACGCAAAGTACATAAAGTTCTGCAACAAGTCAGCTCTGGAACAAACGGCAATCCATCTCGTTTCTGTCAAAACCATTTTAGCTAAAGCCAGTAATTTCTACCCTAAGGTCGCGCCAAGCCTCAGTGTCACCGAAAATGGAGCCAACCTGTCACTGCGGAAAGAAAAGAAAGAAAAAAAAACCAAACTGCAGATGCTGACGGAGCCCGTTGGCGCCACCTTCAAAAGTAAGTCAAAGCCGACGCTCGATCCAAGTGAAGACGCACGGAGCTCATCTCTGAAAGACACATGTTGAAGGCGTAGAATGGAAAAAACTGCCTCAGCAAATCTTCCCGTTCGTTCGCCGTCACCCAGCCATGGAGCCTGCAGAGCAGATCAGCTGAACGACAAGATGCAGCTGGAACTCATGTGGCCGGTTCCTCCGCCTCTCCTTCAGATTTACACAAATTCATCATCTACAGACAGTGTAGTCTTTTTGACTAACGCTGAAATAATTTAAAACAAGGGTGTCAAACTCAGTTTCATTTTGGTCCATGTCAAAAATCTGAACGATCTTAAAGGGCCGGTTGTGCCAGAATGTGTTGATAAAACCCATTAAACTGTTAAAATATTAATAAATAGCTGTGATTGGATTTTGTGATTTGTGTTTTTTGTTTTTTCTTTTGTAATCAAAATCACAGATTTTGTGGTGCTAATTCAGAAATATTGGTAAGGAACTTTTATGATATTTGTGCTAATGTTTGATGTTAAATGTGACTTTTTATTACTCGACGTATCGATCGCGGACGGTAGCAGTCAATTAAACTCCATGTGTTTGACCAACTTTTAGAAAAATTTGTAATAAAATCAGGAAAAATGTGGGGATCTGTTGATTTTGTGCGAATTTTGTGGATTTGTGAAAAACAGGAGTCTAGAGGGCCACACAAAAAGCTCCGGCGGGCCAGATTTGGCCCCTGGACCTCGAGTTTGACACCTTTGGTGTAAAGTATTGTCAGTATGTGAGGATTTAAGAAGCTTTCTTCCTAACCCTTTTCGAACTGGATGTGAAGGTTTACTTTTATATGTGTTTTTTTCGTTCTTAGATATTTTGTGATTTTTTTTTTTCCTGACATTTCACACAAACAAAACAAAGATCGCATTTCATTTCAACACTGCGTTGATCATACCCAACTGATACATCAAGCAAATATAATAAACTGTGCCTAATTCTCCTTCGCTGAGAAACTCTGCCTCTGTTATCAAGTTCATAAAACAACATATTCGGACATATCTGGAACCAAACCCTGCTCTCTTATTTCTCTATTTTTGCTCAAAATTGGACTCTAAATTGCAAAATGGAAATAATTTGCTGTTGTAGCAGTTGAGACCGTAACCTCTTCAGGAACACGCATGTCGAATAAATCAAGTTGGGAGAAGGGTCATTTTCTCACAAGTTTCTCAAAGGCTTTTATGAAATTTGACTCATACTGGTCACATGGATAATTGGAGTGTTTATGCCTGTGAACCAAAATCCCTTTGAGTATTCCTAACTGGGAACGCCGGGTTGTGTTCTCCCAGTTAAGTCTGTGTGTCAGTCGGAGTCTGTGATCAGCGCGGACAAACACTTTGAGGCAGCCATAATGCAGCCAATGTTCTTTACACGGCCGCAAGTATGTGAACTGTGCACATTTCCCCCAGGCTCGCATTCAGCTGGTTCACCACAAGGAGAGCCAGACACTCTTTCCCATGGTGCACTGCTGCAAGCGAATCCACTGGGGGGGGGAGCAGTAAAGGCCGAGGGCCTGACTGGATGGCTGTTTGCGCCGGATCAAACAGCTTGTGACTGTTAGCCTCTCTATTGCGCAGTTAATCAACTGAGCTGTAATTTCAATCATGCATGTAGTAAAAAAAGAAAGAAAGAAAAAATAGTGTGTGTTGGCAGATGAAGCAGAGATCCGATTTAAAAAAATATATATTCTTGACATGAAAGCAAAACAACAGAAAACATGGTCACAGAAAAAAACTTTGGGCTGAAAAGTAAAAATTATGGTCATTTTATTGGCTTATGCTACATTGGGGCATCAAAATGCTTGAACAACAAACATTACTGTGGCTTAGTAAATGTGTTGGTGGCATCTCCATATCTGCTGCCGGCCAAACACTCTTTCCTGTTTTGCCGTGGATGTAAGCGAAGGTTTTGTGGAACAAAAAAGTCCTTTTGTGCCTTTGAAGCGTTTTCATAACTTGGTTGCGCTCCCATTCTAATATCCTGGGATCAGTATCAATCAATCGGTTCATTTGTACAGCACAGTTCAGCAGCAGTTCAGTTCAAAGGCCTTTACGTCACAAAAAGATAAAAACATCATAAACAATGAGTCGAAACGGCAACAGACATTACATTTTATCAAGTGCGATTACTGAACTCGTCAGCGTACATAAAAAATGTCCAAGTTTCCTGTTAGTAGTGTGGAAGTCACAGTGTCCTGCAGGACGATGGCCAGGTATGTTGCTTTCCTGAGAAGTAACTACCTCCTTGTGTGTGTAAGCATGTGTAGGGGTGTCTGTGTGGGTGTGTATGTATCTGTAGCATTAATCCACTGTGTCTCACAATTTATCAAGGTAAAGGAAGACGGTCCAAGCAGGCTGGATGATGGGAGGAGCTAAAAACGTTCTGTTAGGCCTGTTGCCAGGCTACGAACAACCTCTGACCTAGATGTTTGTTTGTTTTTTAAGACGATTGGTCAAAAGTTTCACTGTGTGGATGTGGAAAGCAGGTCAAAAAGACTCTCCGTTTCAGCTGCACTGAAAGCTGGTTCTTCAAAGTACATGTGAAGGTTTTCAGATTTCTATTTGTAAAACCACGTGACAATAATGTTTTTCCTTCCATTCCATTCCTACGTTTGAGTTATTTCGAACAAAAACACATAAATGTTTTGGAAGTCACTGTACGTTGTAGAGAAATGTTATTGTCACGTGGTTTTACAAATAGAAATCTGAAAACCTTCACATGTACTTT
>CAEGAE010076696.1:0-36471 GCA_903067095.1 Girardinus metallicus
AATTGGACTGATGTTGATATGCGATAGTAACACTGCTGTTATGTTAGATTTACCAATGTTTTATTTTATCTTTTTTTTATCCGATTACCCGATTAATCGTAAGAATAATCGATAGATTACTCGATTACTAAAATATTCGTTTACAACAGCCCTATTTAACAGTAAAATATTCTGCTGATTTTTTTTTCTGAATATTGTGAGACCCTTAGAAAAATTAATCAAAATTGATATTGTGAAGATAATTGACTCTCAGCATTTATAATTGCTTGACATGTACCACTTAATACTGTGTGCCTAGGCAAACTAATCAGTGTTAATTACATGTAAAGGTCATGCACTCCTCTAATTCCTTAGAAGCACAGAGACGTATCTATGGAAACGTACAAACAAAATTGAAGAGATCATTTGTTTACAACATGAACCACAGGCCATATAATCCAGCAGATTTTCAGATGATAAAACATGTTTATACTATGTACAATATAATAGATATGAAATCACTCTAGAGTCAATATTCTTAAATACCAATGAGATTTTACACTCACCCCATGAGTCACATCCAGGTCATTTCTGCTGTCTTTAGCCTCTTCTTTCCTTTGTCTTTTTTAACAACCATTATACTGGCCTGTCTTCTTATTCCCTTTTTGTGTTTAAAAATTGGTCCAACTGAGCTCTGTCAAAACAAAATTGAAAGGCATTATCTTACACACAACAGCAATTAAGTACAGTTCTTTGTGACACCAAATTATCGGATTATTGCAGTTTGAGTGACTGGCAGGTGGACTGTTGACAGAATCTATGCCAAGTAACAGTAACTAAGCAAATGTTCTCTATAATTGAAAAGGCCCTCTTACAGGGAAGATATAATAAATTAAATAAACCACATTTACATAAAGAAATAAAGTAAAAATAACACATTATTGGCAACAGAAGATTAGTACACCTATTTAGAGAGCTAACAGTGCTTGTTGGGACAGAGCTGCTCCTTGTAGTAGCTCTAAAACAAATACACATATATTCAACAGGTAGGTGAAAACTGAAGGTTGCGTTTACTGCTGGGATGCTAGTAGTACCCACCTACCTGTTGCTCGTTTATTTCAGCTATTTCTCTACTGTTTCGCTCCGATCAAACTTCATGGCAGGTACCAGATTCATCGTAGATTCAAACCGCTAATGTTAGCTAGGAGTAGCAAGCTAGTTCGAGCGTTAGCCGACTTATCGGTAATTAAAACTGAAAATGTTCTCTCCGCTCTCTCAGAAACTACACTGTAACGACTGGTCGTTTAAATATATTCCCTTTAATCATCCGCGCAAACACAGCGATAGCACAGACGCCAAACCGTAACCTTTATCTTTCAATCCCCATGATTCAGTCCAACCGCTGACGCTGTGCCATGGCAACCGCAGCAATTGTTGCAATACCTTTAGTCGCCAGAGAGGCGCTGTTGTTCTTCCACCTACAGTGGCTCTCACAAGTTTTAATAGATGTAAAAATGAGACCACGGAATAACACTTCAGAACTTTTTTATTTTTATTTTTTTCATTTTAAATGTTAGTGGAGTAGTTTTTAGACCGTGGGTGGAAGCTGGACTACACGGAGAAAACTCGCACATGCATAGGGAGAAGACTTCCCCAGGCTTGGAATCCCAGCTCAAGAGTCTATTTTCTGGTTTCTCATCAGAAACCATCGTGAAAAACAAACTTGACCGAAGGAATTTTGACTTTAGATTGATTTTCATTTTGTGTTTGAAATAATGTAAACAAAACAGCTGGTAAAGAAAAACTCAGAATTGGCATATTTTTCGTCATGTTAGACTGCTATCAAAGGATGCTGTGTAGGAAGCGCTGGCTCTTCTGTAGTTTCAAATATTTGTTTCTTACCACAAAACATATATTTATTTACATGAGCAAACACAGTAAGCAGTTGTTAGATATTTTTGATAAATTTCAGTATTTAAAGAACAAATTGTAAGATTGTATTGCACTTTGAGTACAATGTGGGAAACACAGTAAGTTATTTGCTACCAAATGTTGAAGGGGAAAAATTGGTCAGTTTTGTAACTCTCTTGATTGTGCTTTTGATTTTAGTTTTGTATTATTTTTTAACATAAAAATAAAATTAAATCAAATGTAATTTTTGATCATGTTGCTTACACTCCTGTTAGATGTTGTTTTTTTTAAAGATAGATCAATTAACCACTTTTGGTTAGTTGTTTTTGTTACGTTTTCTGTTACAATGGATGTAACCAGATTAAGCAGTGTATTACATTTCAAACAGATCAGAAACCCTCTTAGAGAACATAACTGTACCCTCTGCCTTACCTGAAAAACTGGGTTAAGCTGCTTAACATACTCAAAAACAGACCGGAATCATCGGATTGCTTTCAAAATAAATTTAAGTTTCTCAAAATGTGATATTTTTGAGTAACTACATTGTATCAATTCACATAAGCATTTCAGAAACTACACTAGATGTACCAAATTACAAAAATGAAACATAATCATCTTATAAAATTCACGTGGCCCTTTTAGTCTGGAATTTTGTTTTGAAAGATACGGCGGAAGTGTAATGTTCAGCTTGATCTATTGCCTGTATTAAAAGAGCGTCACTGGCTGCTTTATTATCATGGCTCAGTTTAAATATCGGTGCAGCGTGTTCTTTCTCTGCTGAAGCACACTGCGTCTCGTCTGTTTTCAAGTTTTTGTCATTTTATGAGGGGAATAAAATTTGATACATTACAGAAAAACGTTGTTCCGTAACAACAAACCATTAGACGACTGCTGGTGATAATTTGGGATTATGGTCATCAAGGTTTACGTCGCTTCCTCAAGTGGCTCTATCGCGGTGAGTGTTTGCAAATGTGTGATGAAACTTGCTGACAAGTGATTAAAGAAACAGGGTTTTGCAAATCTTAAAACGTTTTGTTTTGCTGCCTATATGATGAATTATGTAACTGATAATGAGCGCCTGTTGGTGGCCCAGTAGTGAAAGTAATCAGCGTTATTCTAACAGGTGAGATGATCTTTTATACAATAATAAAAAATATTAACAATAGTAATAATAAAACAACAGTTACGCTTTTTGACCCAAAGTTAAAACAAGTCTGTACACTAGCACAAAAATTACATGACCAAATCAGGGATTAGAAAAGGAGAACATTACTATGATTTATTTAAAGTGTGACGTCAAAAGCATATGTTCCCATATGGTCATGTCCATCCATCCATCCATTTTCTATACACCTTTGTCCCTTAGTGGAGTCGGGGGGGCTGCTGGTGCCTATCTCCAGCTAACGTTCGGGCGAGAGGCGGGGTACACCCTGGACAGGTTGCCAGTCTGTCGCAGCATATGGTCATGTTTTGATACTTTTTTGCCCTTAATAAATTAAATCATAAATTTGGAAGCTGATTCTTGTTCTTAATCGGGATACCTTCTGATAAAAAAAAAGTATTTGATCTGAAGAACTTGGAGCAAAAAAGTAAAGACACTGTACAGAAGTACAGTGTACAAGAAGTACCACATGTTAGTGACCAATTTTTCCCCTTCAACATTTGGTAGCAAATAACTTACTGTGTTTCCCACATTGTACTCAAAGTGCAATACAATCTTACAGTTTGTTCTTTAAATACTGAAATTGATCAAAAATATCTAACAACTGCTTACTGTGTTTGCTCATGTAAATAAATATATGTTTTGTGGTAAGAAGTGTAAGAAGTACAGAGATGCAAACAAGTTTTAAAAGAGGAAATGAGAATTAAGGTGTGTTGCTTTGTTGTTGTTTTAAGCATAATCAAGACAGTGAAATCCTAAAAGATATCCCCCCTTATTTCCCATCCATCCTTTTATCTTCAGCAGTAACCATATTCCTATATCTGGTTCTCCACCTTTTGATCCATAAGGCCTCTTAATGCTGAACCTGTGCGAAATGTTCTTTCCAACCCGTTTATTTCCCCATGTAATTCTATCAGACTCCATCAGTGTCTGCTGCTCCATCTAGGATGAAATCTAACAACTTTAACTGACTTATATTATCTTCTTTGAAAGGTGCACTAATGCATTTTTATAAGTAATACCACAAGCTAGCAGTACTTTCTAATATCTTGTTGAAAATTTAAGTCATTGTATATTTGGGATTTGGACTTAGAGAAAAGATAAAAAAAGATAAAAAAAAATAAAAAAAGACGGTTTTCTTGTTTCAGTGGCATGGGGTACCTTAAATTTTCTAAACCATAATGCTTTTGCAATGGGTACACAAACAGGGCGCCAAATGTTGCTCTTGTGTTGTAGCCACTTGGCAAACAACCAATACATCATATTAAAATAGGGCAGAGCTGATATGAGTGTTAGTAGAAAAATCATCAAACAGTTCTCCTGCATGAATGCTCAAAGAGTTAGGTAATGGTACAGATGAGTAATATATTTATTTTATCATGCTCAGCTCCTCAAAATGGGCCTCTACAATCTGGATGTTTACAAAAGAGTTATTTTTAATCTCATCACACATACATTCAAAGCACAGAGTCTCTGTTTTTTTTCTTTCTTGGTCTTGAACATTTTCATGTACGCTCAAGTAACTCCACCATTTGGGTCAGCTAGTCCAAGGCAGAGCTCGTGTGAGCGTTATTCATTCTGAATGGTTTTGATTTAATTTGCCGAATAAAGAAGAAACACCGGGGATGGGTCACTCAGTTGGTGTAAAGTGAAGACTGTAAAGTAAAGATCTGGAAGACACTCAAATACAAAAGTGCAAAAAAAAAACAAACAAAAAAAAAACAGGCAAGCACAGAAAAAATAGGTTATAAAAGGGTCTAAGTTTGAACCAGAGCAGCATAATCAGTTTAACACAAGCAGATTAATGGGGTGGAAATGATCAACAGAGAATAGATCATATGCAAATTAGGTTATCCTCTTCTCTTCACTACAAACACTACAAAGATCTGTTGAGTCCAATCAAAAATGTATTTTATTGACATGAATGAAGGCTCTGTGGACATGCAAAAAAAAAATAGAGATGTGTTTTTTTTTCAAATATGTATATATATGGATGTATGGATGTATGGATGGATGGATGGATGGATGGATAGATATATCTGAATGTATTGTCCAGTTACTAATGTAGGTGGTGAAAACATCAAATTTCTTTTCTTATGTCACATCAGTTATATTCGTACTCAGAAATAATTTTATGTTAAATGTCAAAATCATGTGTGCTGTGCCTTACCAAAGAATTCATACCCTCTGAACTTTTTGTTACCTTACAGGCTGAACCATTAATATCAACACAGTCAAACTGTATGGAATTTTTCTCAGCATAAAATTAAATGACAAACAGGAAAACGAAAACAAAGAAACACAGCAGAAAGTCAGGGATAAATTTGTGGAGAAACTTAAAACAGTGTTTGGTTTTCAAAATAATACATTGACAAGCTCTAACTAGACACATAATGACTGGGTTAAGGACAGCATTAATCAGAGAAGCATCCAAGAGGCCTACTGTTACTCTGGATGAGCTGTGAAGACGTGCAGCTCTGTTGGGAGAATCCATTGAATTTACAGACTGACTATTAGTTGGTCAGTCTGTAAATTTGTTCTGGTGTCAAAAGAAACTCATTGTCCTGTTTTCACTTTGTCACAAGCCATGTAGGGCACAGAGCGAACATGTGGAAGAAGTTTCAGTGAGACAAGACCAATATTGAACTTCTAAACATATACCCAAAGTTACAAAGAAATTACTTTGATCCAAGCATTATGAGTTTCTGTTGCCCAATTGAGAATATTGGCAATATTTCAAAATTGTCTTTTACAGAGACTTTCTCAATCCAGTATTACTAAGCTCGAGAAGGATGTGCAGAAATGTAGTCTCTAGATTTGCAAAGCCTTCAATCCAAGGCTTTGCAAATCTTTTGTTGTTGTTTTAGGTTAGAAAATCTGAACAAATTCAAGTGGCATGAATCCTTTGGCATGAGACTGCTTTTAATTAGTAGTTTTCTTCCCGGTAAGTGAATACAATATTATTTTTCTTTAATCACTCAGCTATTTGAGTTAAAAAAAAATCTGTTCACATATTGGTGTAAAATTCTAAAGAACTTTTACACCAATATGTGGTCATTTTGGTGTAAATGTATACTTTTGTGTTTGTATATATAACAATATATTCGATAAGCCCAAACAAAAAAGCTTAATTCATCCACTGAAACTATTGCTGAGACTCATCAGGAGCACTTTATTCATTCAATATTTAGAGCCGTCCGACATTTCACCTTATCATTTTAACACTGCAATCTTCTAACACTGGTTCTGCATGAAGCTCTAACCTTTGGCCAGATCGACTCGAGTGGTCCAGATAAAACAGTTTTTTTTGTTTTGTTTTGTTTTTTTTTCTACCAGACAAAGAGAAGCTTTTGGAGTTAACGGATTATTTACAGTCTCCCCTGGTCGTGTCTATAACTGACCACACAGAACAATCCCTTATTGTCTTTAAGCCAGAACAAAAGCCCCTTTGCGATTCTTACCACTCCTGAAATAACATGTAAATTCCCACATACAGTATGATGCACGCTGCCACACAAATGTACCGATTTGTCATTTAGTCTTCAACAAATATAGTCATCCATATTTGTCTCAAAATTCTTTAGGCTATGTGCATGACTGCATCATAAAACATTGCTAGTTTCATTTGTTGTTTAAAGTATATTCTGTCTTGGTAAAAAGAAAGCATGTTTTTTTTTTTTTTTTTTTTTCCCAGTTTGACCATGTTAGGTATAGAAAGATAATAAAAAAATCAAAATCTAAGTTACCAGAGAGACGCTTTGCCTTGAAGCCTTAGTACATTCTGTGATTGAATAGCTTGTATAACCTTGTTCAACAATAGTCTTTATCAGTTTCTCGCATCCCTTTGGACAAAAGTCTTTTTTCCAAATTTGCTTGTATTGAATGAGGTTTACATGCATTCATTTCTGTTTAGTGGAACCTTGGTTAATCAGGAATTTAAAACATTTAATTTTTTCTTACAGTTACTGGCCATAAAACTCGAACAAACAAGACTAAGCAATCACAATGTGTTGTTTTAATTAATACAATAACATTCTGGTCTTCTGTGTTGGGTACAAATGAACATTTCAGTATCGAGATGTTTTTTGGAGGAATGCAGTTTAGTTTCTTTAACAAACACAACTCAGGCGTTTTCAGGGTTTTCATCATGGACTGTCTAATTCAGGTCTATAAATGAGCTAATTGAGCCCACTCCATGGTAATATGTAGAAATATGGAAAATTGTCTGGGTTACAAAAATAAGAGCTCCAAATCCACTCTAGGACACTGAATCACTTTAGACTTACATAGGCAAATTCTCAACAGAATGGAAGTAAAGTAGAAGAAAAAAAAATGAAACTGAAAATATATAATAAAAACTTGACAAGGTACTGGAAACAACTAAAAGAATCATATTCAAAGGGAAGAGAGAAAAAAAAGATAATTCCAGGAAGAAAAAAGTTTGCAGTGATTGCCCTGCGAGCCTTTACTGTGTGTAATGGATGTTTCAAGTGTGGGAGGTTTCTTTTCCTCTAAATATATCTTTGGATGTTTCTTTCCCACAAAGTTAACAAATGCTGTCATGCATCCTGAGAGGTGCACAGTATCCCAGAGGTCAGCCCCATAGGGAACAGCTGTATCCACTCCAGATCCCAGCTGTCTCTTCCACTCTGAGCATTACTCTGTTGCGTATGTTTCTGTTGTTTCAGGGGGCTTGTAAAACAGTGCTTCACTGAGGCTTGTCAATTACACCCATCATTCTGTATGAAACAGACATATTAACAAAATCATATTCTAAGCTGCATATGTTTAGCTAATTGCTGTGGAGTAAGAAGAGATTCATGCCAAGCTTAAAGGATTTCAGATCTGAGATTCCAAACCTACACCTCTCCATAAATTAATAATAGCTCTTAATGCTCACATTGCAAATTGAGTCCATATGACGTTAATGCCTTTCAAGTATAGATATCAGCGCATGTGTTTGTGTGAGCAATGAAGTAAACTTTTCAGTGGGCTGAGAGGCAGAATTGTAATTTCTTTCATTCTTTTGTGTTGTTTATGAGGTTATAAAATGGTGTATTGTGTTTCTTGTAATGGCTCTGGGACTGGTTTTATTAAGTACTGTGTCTATAGTTCAGATGCTTTTAAAAGCAAATAATTTTGCTTCCCTCTTTTGACCTGTCTAGGTAAAGAAACATCAGCAGGCAGTTGTAGGTTTCCTGGAGGCAAATCGAATTAACTTCCAGGAAGTTGACATTACCATGCTGGAGGAGCAGAGGCTCTGGATGTACCGCAACATCCCCAAGGAAAGGAAACCAGAGACAGGCAACCCACTGCCTCCACAAATCTTCAATGATGATCGCTACTGTGGTGTAAGATAAATATCAGTTTCTATATCTTGGTAAAAACCACTGTATCAGCAGTTCTTCAAACTTCCAAATTTTTGTGAAGTGAAGTTTAACCATAAATCTTTTTCTTTTTAGCCAGCAATTCCACGTGTTGTGTTACTCCTGAACATGGCACAACTTGTTATAATCTTTTGCTTAGTGAATTTTAACTCAAAACATAAGAGAGAATCAGACTTAAAAGATAAAATATTTGTTTCTTTGCTTTTTATGGACTGATTTGTGTTTAAATGGTGCATTTCTGTATAAAACAGCTACAACACAAGTGTGCATTTGTGCGATTCAGTGAAAGTTTATAAGGCATATATCAAATGTTTTACTTTATAATTTCGTCTGAGCTTATTTATGATCGATGCATTTATTTCCACTGTTAAAATTAGGATATACTGATTTAGATACAGATTTCTTTGGTTTCTTGCTTTTTTGTCACCCTTTGATGTTTCAGATCAATAAGCAATTTTTTATATTTGATGAAAATAACATGCTTTTGATTGAGAGCAAAATTCAAGATTCTATCAAAGCTGTGGCTTGAACTGTGTTGTCTCCTTGTCCCTCATGTTTCTTCCCTTCAAATCAAGAGTCCATTCGGCTTACGTACTTTAGACAAACTAATTCAAATGGTGAGATTGTTTCACATTCTCAAATCCATCCCCCTGTGCGCTGCCAGTAAGAGGCCCCGCACGTATTCAGCTTTATTCTCATTAAAGTATCTTTCCTCAATCTGTTTCCTGTTTGCAGCAATAGGCAGACAGTGGCATGGTAGGATCAATCTGTTTTTACATTGCCATATCAGACAGATTTTTTTCTTCAAAATGTAGTGGTGTTTGCCCTTTAAGGGTACCTATGTCAGTGAATGAGATGGAGCAGTCGGATATGTTCTCATCTAAGATTGCACGCAACTCTGTAATCCCCTCATAATCCAGTTTCATGGATGGGGTGGATTATCAGCTCTGCCTGCCATCACTCTCGCTTGCTAAGGTAATCCAACATTACTCTGCGGTGCCTTCTGGGTAAATTATATTTTAATAAATGCGTGAGGAAGTTGTCCTTACGGGGAACCAAATGAACATCTTTCAACATTTAGAAAAATAAATTTACATTTCACTAAATATCAACATTATGTCCTCCCATCTCAGGACTACGAAGATTTCTTCCAGTCAAAAGAGAACAACACTGTGTTTGCATTCCTTGGACTCAGTTCTCCACTCAGTAAGACAGTGAGTTTATGTTCATATATAATCAAATACATTGTCTCCGTGGCGTACTGTAAATCACTCAGTGTACTGAGAAATCTACTTCTTCAATTAGTATATGCTCTCTTTCACAACATTGCTTGATCAGCAGCTCATGTCCCCCTCCCCCAATTTAGTTTCTGGTTAAACTGGGGAATCACCTGTTGGCATTTCATAGGCATCAGCTTTTTATTCTCTTGTAAGTGGGGGAGGAGGGAAAAGGAAGAAGCAGTAGTACAAATTTCAACAAATCATGAGATTCAGCACTCCTCTCATGTTTCATCTATGTTTTTTACTACATTCATATTTACATTATATGCTCTCCAAAGATGTTTAGATGCATAACATCACAACACAACACAACTTTCATATTTAAAAAGTACTCATACTTACCATTTTATTATTTTCAGTTTCTGACCTGAATGGTAACAAAATAATGGCTATCTGAAAATAATGTTCGGATTTTTTTATTTGTGATTTTTTTTCTTCCCCCCCAGGATTTAGAGTGCTAGATCAAGCTGTCGTCTTGTCATCAGGACATCTTTACACATGCATAACTTCCTGCATTGCAACACCTCCTTTCTTGTGACAACTCCAGAGTTTTGCCAAACTTCAGCCCTAGTGAATGCCACCTCGCTGACCCATTCACCAGATCTGAAAAGGACCCAACGCTGCAAGCTACAGAGATGAAATCAAGGAGGACTAACCGCCTGGGTTCCATTTGCATTTGGTTTGTTGCTTAACGGCATGTCGGCAAACGATGCTTGTAGCGCGTATCCCTGTTAACTCGAGAACCACGTAGCAGCATTTTCATCAGTGGCCTTTTAAAAATGTCAGTGCAATGGATGGAGGTAAATGTTTAGGTGCTTCACTGCAGGACATTCTTTGTTTACACCCTTGTTTAAGTGAGCGAGCATCTGTGTGCATACTTTCTGTTAGCGTCTGCATCAGTCAGCAGCTGCTAATGAAGGCTGGTTGGATGAAGGGAAGACTTAATGTAGCCTAAAACAAACCAGGAGTTTGCCTGGGTGCCTGTCTGTGTCTATGTTGGGACCAAATGCTAAATAAAAAAATCAAACCTTACAAGTCCAAAAGGCTTACTAAATGTCAGAATTAAATAATTTGTAGCTACCTTTATCTAGTTAAATAATGTTTCATGTTTATTTGTTTCCTGTGCATGCAGTCGGTCGAGTGGCATGATTTGAACTTTGGATAATTTGGCCTTCCCATGTTGTCTCTGGGTCTATTTCTTGGACTCTTCAGTTCTATTGAGGCTGCGTTTTGTTACAGATGAAGACAAACAAAGGCTGTATGGATAATTTTAATCCTCGGATTAGGTGCTCCAGTTGTTTTGACAGCTTGTGTTTCCCCTTCTCTCTACACTGCCAAATGGTAAAGTATACATGCACTCCACTGTGGACAGACTTCCATCTTTTTGCTGTATATGTAATGAAATACAAGTTTAACTTTTTTTTTTTTTTTTTTCAGTCTTAAGTCTATGTTTGCTCTCTAATCCCTATTAAATTGCTTTGGTTTGATATCTCATCATCATGGATGAACAGATATGTTATTTTCTTAACTCAAACATAGCATTACAGGCAGCGCTTCATGCAAAAATATTCCCAGTTTTGCTGATATGTCTCCTTTATTGTTGCATCATGAGATGACCTTGTACTTGTTTTGTTAGCAGTGATCTACAGGTTCACTGTACCACAAAGTATACTATTCTAATTTTCCTGTTTTGCTGTCTTTTTTAATTTTGGCTTGTGTTTCTGCTTGTAATAAGCGTATAAGAATTGTACTCAATCACACATTACTGTAAAGATTATTTTGCATAAATGCAGATTACATTATTTCACAATAATTGCTTTGCTGCCAAGTGCATTTTATTTTTTACATTAGCTTTCCTTTTACTATTTTAAAATGCTTTTACTCTGTAACAGAGATGAGCACAACTGTAAAATATAGTAAACTAATAATTAAAAAAATGAATCGATTGTAGGAGATCAGCACACCATGGAAAAACCTAAGTGTGGCTGTTTTACAGAGAGCACCACATACACTGCATTACAAAAGTGTCATATGGACAGATAAAAAAAACACTAATTTAAATGTATTATGACTGAACAAAAGTTCCACATGAGTGAAATGGAAGGAGTAAAATTGCTTTTAATTTGTCAAGTTATTTGTGTTTTTTTTCATTACAATGAAATTGTAATGAGATACAGGAAATCAAATTGAGTTTTTTTGGTCATTTACACCCTGGTATTAATTTGTCAGAAATGTGTATGTGGCTCTTTTAAGGCCCTGAAGAGTAAAACAAAAACGGAAGTAAAAGCTGATCCTGGGAAAACGAAAAAAAAGATTATAAATTACGGCAATAAAGCCCTAACTTCTCTACAGCCAAGTCCCTTGTTTGCTGCTCTCCTCTGTGTAAACCTAATTTAGTTAACTATGGAGCAAATAAAATTTTCTTATTTAACTTTCAGACGCCAAGGTAGTTTTGGACCATAATAATTACAATTAAAGTGTTCATTAAATTAATTTTTCTAACATGTCTCTGTCTTTTATATATTTGTAAGGGGATTCTGCCTAAATTAATGATAGGCTAAACATAAGTGCATGAAACACTATGTTAAAAAAAGTTTTTTATAACTGGACATAATGACAGGTTAGCTTTTTTCCAGGTCCTACAATGAATACAGTCATAAAATCTACAAAACACACAACATAATCTAAACTTATATTTCAGTAATGGCCCTGGTTCTCAGTAATTTAAAGCAGCTTCTATTACTACTTGTTCATACGACTGCATATTAATATTCCCAGTCATGTGTACTGAAAGCTCAGTAAACATTTGAAGTTCTGAAAACAAACAAAGCACAAAAACATGATGAATCCTTTCTCAATCTCAAATTACAGAGGCTATAGTCTCTGATCTTCTCTTGAAAGAGTCAGTTTCAATAATTTTCTGTAAATTCTTTCCTTTCTCCTTCCTTGACCATCAGTCATCCTGTTTGTAACATGATCAGTCTGTTTGTCAGGCAGAGAGTCCCTCTTTGCATGAGACGTGATGTAACGTAATTTCCCACCAGAGCCTGAGTTGTATCTCAGAGTTTGTAATGATTTACTAGAACATCAATATGTGCTTAGCCTGTTTTTCTTTCCAAACGTAACTCTTCTGTATTTTTGTCAACGGCAAAGAAAACTAACCAAATGTAGAAAAGGCTACATATATTCATTAAGTCTCATATTGTTTGTCTTTCAGGCAGTTTAGAGTCTTTGTGTGTGTCTTTTATCCTATATATACTTATTAGTAATCTAGATAACCAGTGTGTGTGTGTGTGTGTGTGTGTGAATTTCTATTTTAGTAGAGCACCAGTGAAAAATGAGCTTTAATGGCTCTTAACGTTTAAGATATGACATTTAAAAGTCCCAAGAGGTGGTACTGTTTAGTATATAACAGAGATTATATATTGCCTTAATGAGATATAAATCTTGTAAGAAGGATTTTTGCACCTCATTATAGTCACTAAGTTTTCTCGAGATGCTGCTCATGAATTTATTTGGCATATTGGCATTGTTAATAGTTGCAGTAAAAGCACTCTGTCCTCAAAATAACACTTTTTGTTGCACTTCTACAGCATAAGCTTATGCAGAAATCTTCTTTTTCTTTCGGCTTTTCTCTTTAAGGTTTGCCACGGTGAGTCATCTGTCTCAATGTAACTCTGCCTTCCGCATCTTCTTCTCTCACACCAATGTCCAGCTACCTTGTGGAGGCATTGCTGATGCGAAAATATAAATATAAAAAATATAAAAATAAAAAAATAAACATAAATATTAGTCATTTTTCAGAACTTTTGTCAATGTTGCCCTTACTTTGAATATTTATGTTTATTGAACTGACAGATATGACAAATTTAAGGTGAGTGGCCGTGTTCTTTCAGTCATTTTTTTCTTACTTTTTAAGGGCAACACTTCTGTTCCATTTAAAATGTTCTTTTTGAAGAGAAATCATTACCTACCAGTTGCTCATTCTTACAGTGTGGGCCAATTATTATGTCCTCCTTGTTCATTGCTGCCAAATAAACCGTGTATTTGTAAAACCAATTTACTACCATTTGCATGGTAGCTAAATAAGTCTATTATTCACAAGTAAATCAGTAATTAGACATGAAGAATCAAGTGCACTTTTGAAATGCCTATAAGAGTGTACACTATGAAAACAGTAATAAGGAGAAGTTGTGCAGATTCTCAGCAAAGGAAATTGTGGCGCGCAAAAATAGCCAAAGTCAGTTGACCCAAAATGCTGAATAGACAAATACACTTTTGCAATACATTGGAGCACAGATTGCCCCCTTCATTCGTCCTCCACACACCCTAGCCCCCAGATCTTGTCTGCTTGAAATTTTAACTAAATGTTCAATCTAATTTTAAATATCTTTTGGTCATTAACACTGTTTGCCAAACATAGGACATGACCAGTCTCAGAACTTAGAACTGTTTCTTGCACAGTATAACGCATATTTGTCAATAGGTGAGGATGCTATTTATCAGTGTTAGATGCCACACTTTTAGGACTTTTGCTAGTTAAATCACAAATATTTTTAGTTCTATTGTCACTTTCCTGTCACCTTGCAATCATGCATCAATTTGTGTTGGTCTACTAACAATTACAACTGTAAAGCAGTGTTTTGTATTATCAAACATGCTCCGGATGGTACAGCTTTGTTACACTTAGCAGTGCAGTTTTTTTGGTTTGTTCAAGGAAATGAATAAATGCGCTGATTACAGAGAAGCAGAGTTTCATAATAGGAAATGTTTTGCATCCAGGCTAGAAGTGATATAAAAGATGGTGGGTAGGAGCTAGTTCTTGAATGTCAAGTGCTTGTGAAAGTAAGGTATTACTAGAGGCCAGGTTTTCATTATTTTTCTGTTCTTGTTTAAAGAGAGGCTGCATCAAGCCTGCAAGGTAAGAGAATTTTTTTTTAAAACAGCCACATTATAATTTATTTAAAAAACAAACAAATGAAAAAACTTTAAAGTTTTACTTTTCCAACATTGAGGCTCAAAATCATCCATTAGTTTGCTAAGGAGTAATCCAAATTTTTACCTTTTTATGTGAAAGTCTAAATCATTGAAATGTTCAGCACACTTTTTCATCAATAGAGATTAGTATGTGTGAATATCTTACAAACTGGACTCTCACTCAGAATAACACCAAATTATGGTGTTGCATTGTTAACAAAATTTGTAGAGATGGAAAAAGTGTTAAATATCTGGAACATACAAAAATGATAAGACAGGAATAACTTAAGCCTACATGGTCATAGTTCAAGTTCGCTTGACATTTGTTCTCAAACACGTTTCGTTTTGATGTTGGATGTTTTCCTCTGAATCTTTTGGCACATTATTTCATCCTCTCTAAAAAAATAAATAAATAAAAGAGCTAATATATTTCTAAAAGTAATGCGTATTAAAACGTGTTCTGTTCATTTCGAGTGTTAGATCGTCTTTTTATCTGTGGTGTAAAAACAAAATGAAATCCCCTGTCATGTTCCATCTTTAATGATTGATCAAAATGTCAACATGTTCCCGTTTGCAGTTCAAGTCCACACAGTCCATTTTATTCATAGGAATCCGCATGGTGCACACACCCTACGACATTATCACATTTTATGTTTGTTTATTAATTTCTAAATAGTGGGAGAGAATATTTGGACGTTCAGGTAAGAAGCAAACATGTTTTATCCTTTTGAGAAACGAAAAGTAATGATACAGTATCCAAAGGCTCTTATTTCATTCCAAAATTTGTCACACGTAACCATAATTGTAGAGGGAACAATAACTTCCTCTTTTTTACTTACATTTTCTGTACCTTTTGCAGAATTTGGCCTTCTCTGAGGACATAATATGGAAAGTCAGCATTTTCGTTTCCTTTTAATTGCAGGTGAGATTTTGTTTTTCTAGACACATACTTTGTGTTCATCTTTGGCGAAATGGTTTCCCTTACACCTACATCAGCAAAGCATTTCTTGCTCCCAAGTGAAATTTTGACAGATTTCACTTGGGAGCAAGACATAAGATACTAAGTTTATTTTAAAACAGATACTATTTAAATTTTGCATCTCTCTAATGTTGGAAAATGAAAGATTTTTTCAAATTGCCATACTTTTTTTTATTGATGATTGTTGTAGAGCTTTATAACATCACACATAATTACTTAAACTATATGTAATTGCCTTTCAGGACTGCTGAGCTTACCACTACTTACAGGTCAGTAAATTCCAAGCACATGACTGGATATCTATGTCCATCTTATTAATGGACAAAGGCATCTTAGCTGCCTTTGTCCATTGTTTTTGTTTGTTGTTTTTAATTGGTTACATTTTATTTCCAGAATGTGATAAAATTAAGCTTGTCGGGCCTTCACGTTGCGCTGGCAGAGTGGAGATTTACCATGATGACACCTGGGGAACCGTGTGTGATGATCACTGGAGCATTGCTAATGCTGAGGTGGTGTGCCGAGAGTTAAATTGTGGCATAGTTATGGAGGCCAAGAAAAATGCGTTCTTTGGAGAAGGCACAAATGAGGTGTGGTTGGATGACGTGCAGTGTAATGGGAAAGAGACCTCCATCGTCAAGTGCCAGCACAAGCCTTTTGGGATTAATAATTGTGGTCATAGTGAAGATGCTGGAGTTGTATGCTCTGGTAAGTCTGATATTACTCACTACACTTGAGATGCATCATACATTTAATTAGAGCCCATATTTATTATCTGGGAAAATAAATGTGTGTGCTTTTAAAAACCAGAGTTAAAATAAATATGTTTGTAAAATGTGTGCAAATGTTACAAGACTATAATCATAAATGTACTTTCAGTATTTAAGTTCACTTTGAACTTAAATACTGAAATAAGTTCAAAGTGAAGAAGATCAAAATCAAATCAGTGGAACTATGCTTATCAGTAGATACACTATCTGGGTAAAGATATGTTGTTCAGGTTTGTTGAAGCATGGACCCTGATCTTCTACCTTGTACTACAAATCTAGACCTTTAAATACTTAAAAACTTACTGAATTTAATCAAATGAGCACGGAAAATCATCCACGGTCCCAAGAGCCCACATTGTTGCTGTGTGGCAAGTTTTGCATAGTTTCATCATCAAGACCTTTCTTAATCCAATCTCAACATTGGCCTTTCTTTCTCCACCAAATTTACCAGGTGAATTAGAGTGGCGCCAGTGTTATTTCATGGGATATAGAACGAAACAATGAAGCAAAAAATATATCACCATTATCAGTATTTTGTTTTTTTTTAATACATATTAGGGTGTACTATGCATATTCTGTGAGCTGCGATGACTGTGCAATGTATTTTAATGACTTGAGATAAAAGTGCTAATCTCAAAAAATATTGATTTAACTGTACATAATTTTTTCTGAAAATACTATACACCCTCCTTTCAATTATTTGGTTCTGATTCTTGTTGAGGCTCTTATAAAACATGACAGATCAGGATCTCTCACTAAACAAAAATAACAATAAGTGACCTATTTCAGATATTTGTTGGAGTAAATTGACATGCCTTGCGGTAAACCGAAAGTACATTTGCAGAGTGCTTCATCTTGTACTGCAAAATGGAAAATGGGTAAAAATGAACAAAATCTACTCCAAAGCCTTTTATGATTAAATTGTTATTCTTATTGGTTTTTGTTTGTTTGTTTTTTTTTATTGTCATTGATTTGAGTGGTGGATGAGATTCTTTGCCCCCATTTAAGCGTTCCTGTTATGTTATACTGATCACTGTGTGCTGTTTTAGAGCATATTCGGATTCTCAACGGAACCAGTCGCTGTAATGGCAGAGTGGAGCTCTTCCAAGATGGCCAGTGGAAACGAGTGTGCAGCAGTGACTGGGGTAAGGAAGAAGCAGACGTGGTGTGCCAGGAGATCAGCTGTGGCTCGCCTGTTGTTCAGGCTGCAACGCAATACTTTGGAGAGGGACAGGGGCTGCATGGTGTCAAAGTTAACTGTGTTGGGAACGAGACCTCCATCTCCAACTGCGTGATGCAAGACTTCAGAGAAACCTGCATTGATGCTACCATTTCCTGCATGAGTAAGTCAAACTTATAACTCACATTATACACTAATTTACTTCAACTTTAACGCTAAACATTGTATTTTTGTCGCGTGCTTGGATAGACATATCTTGATTTCTTTTCTAAAACTTCTCAGACAGCAAGCCAATCCGACTAATAAATGGGACTAATCGATGCTCTGGTCGCGTAGAAGTGTACTATGATGGACAATGGGGAACCGTTTGTGATGACAAATGGGGCATGCAGGAAGCAGCTGTAACATGCCGAGAAATGAACTGTGGGAATGCTCTTGCTGTCAAGTACAAGGCCTTCTATGGAAGAGGACAGGACCAGGTCTGGTTGGATGATATTGACTGCACCGGTCATGAGAAGTCCTTGTCTGACTGCCCACATAGGGGTTTTGGAGAGCATGACTGTGACCACCATGAAGATGCTGGTGTTATTTGCTCAGGTAACATATACTTTAGCATATGTATAATGCACAAGTAATTGTAGATAAATCTGACACAAATCTTTTTAACTGCTTACTTACCAGAGAATGTGAGATTGATTAATGGGACCGACAGCTGCTCTGGCAGAGTAGAGGTCCTCTACAATGGTCGCTGGGGAAAGATCTGCAGTAACAGTTGGGGTGGGACAGAGGCTACAGTACTCTGTAAAGAACTCAGCTGTGGAAGTCCAAAGAAAAATCAAGACGTCTTCACTTTTGGTGACAGCCCACTGGCAGGGTTTATAACTAGATGCTCTGGTAACGTGAGCTCCATCAGTCAGTGTGTGGTGGACGAACATGTCGGGAGATGTGAAGGTGTTTCTATTGCATGTGCAGGTAAGACTGGCTATATGTAAAAACAAGATGTAACTCTCTATATTTTTAATAAAAAAAAACCAAAACGTTTAAGTTTCCATGTTGAACCAGTTCATAAAAAAACTCGTTAGTGGTTGAATTTTTCTTATCCATTACAGGCCATCTTCATCTTACTGTGCCACACTGCATTTGCTAACTAACTTAGATCTTAACTATACATTAGTATAGTGGTAAATAGAGTTCTCACTTATTTATGCAACATAATTATTTTGTACCTTTTGCATCTTATTGTTTTGTGAAGCCAGTAGATAATGGTAATAATAATAGCTTAGGAATGTATTTGATTTGATAGATAAATTGGTATGCCCATTATTTTTGGTTCAATGCAGATTCTAAAGTTTTATAGCAATGATGTCTTTGAAAAGAGTAATAATCAGATTTAATAAGTACTACATTAAGTTGTTCTCTGATCTGGCAATTAATAACTCTTTTGTACTTCAAATATGACTTTTCTTCAGGTAATCCTCCAATTAGGGTTGTTAATGGCACTGACCGATGCTCTGGCAGAGTGGAGGTTCTGCATGATGGCCAGTGGGGAACTGTGTGTGATGACGAGTGGGACATCAGAGATGCCCAGGTGGTGTGTAAAGCCTTGGACTGTGGAACCGCTCAGACAGCTAAAACGTCAGCCTTCTTTGGTCAAGGCCAGGGAGACATCTGGCTAGATGATGTAAACTGCATCGGCAATGAATCGTCCCTTTTACATTGCCGCCGACCTCCTTTTGGAGAAAACAACTGTGGCCATGGGGAAGATGCTGGGGTGATTTGTTCAGGTATCTATGTTACCGTCTTTTATCCTATGTTTCAGAGGTGTGATTATCAAAATTTTATGTGGTCAGATCAGTCTTCGATCTGACCACATAAAAACTCTTCTTGTTTTTCAGCTACCCTTAGGCTGATAAATGGCACTGACACCTGCTCTGGCAGGGTTGAAGTCTACAATGGGGGCCATTGGTCAGCAGTATACAATGTCAACTTTGGTATGAATGAAGCTGCAGTGGTATGCAGAGATATGAATTGTGGAGATGCTGTCAAGGCCTCGGGATCAGTTGGGGAAAGTGTAGAACTCAGAGGCTTAAAGATGAGTTGTAGTGGTACAGAGCGCTCCGTCACTCAGTGCACGCTGAGAGAGTATACCAGAAACAGAAATGATCGTATTGTAGAGGCATCAGTCCAATGTTCTGGTATGTGGCATGTCAAATTTTAACAAACTATCTCAATAAAATGTTAAATCACATGAAATTTGTAATTTTCTGATCACCGCTGTATGTCACCTGTAATTTCCAGGAAATGTGAAATTATCTGATGGGCCCCATCGTTGTGCTGGAAGAGTGGAGTATTTTGATAAAGGCCAGTGGGGGACTGTGTGTGGGGAATCCTGGGACATTAATGATGCAACAGTTGTGTGCAGACAGCTGAACTGCGACAGGGCTCATAAGATTACCAAAATGACAGAGTATGGTCTTGGGTCAGGACAGACCTGGATTGAACAAATTGAATGCAGTGGAAGGGAGTCTACTCTTTCCCAGTGCCCACAAAGACCATATAGAGACAGAACATGCAACACAACTGCTAAAGCTGGTGTGATTTGCACAGGTGAGTAATAATAAAAGCGAAAAAAAAAAAAACATTCATGGTTTTAGTTTATTTCCTTGGTTTCCTTTCTTTTCTCAGTATGACATTGTGGTTGAAGATTCTTCTGTAAATACACCTTGAAGTTCTTGTCTCCTGCATGTAGTCCACATTAAAAATACCTGAGTTTTTTTTACTCTTGATTAGATATTGTACGCTGTATGACTACATCTTTGCATGACTTGTTTTCACAGGGAGCTTAGAGGTCCGGTTGGCTAAAGGAAAGGACGAGTGTTCTGGAAGGGTTGAGGTCCGTCATGCTGAAACATGGCAAACAGTTTGTGATGCAGCCTGGACAGAAAGTAAAGCTGAGGTGATATGCCAGTTGCTGGAGTGTGGCCATACTTTGAACGCTCCTGGTGCTGCTCACTTTGGTCAAGGCAATGGAACTGTAGTGGAGGCGAGTGATTCATGTTTCGGCAACTTGACTTCTCTTCAAAAATGCTCAGTAAATGGCTTTAGTAGATCAACATGTGGACATGAACATGATGCTGGGGCTGTGTGTGCAGGTAAGGTTTTTATAGATAGCATCATGTTTTATAATATTTTCATCCAAAAACACCAAGCAGAAGACCATTCGCTGGTTATTTGCCCTTGATTATATAAGGGGACATCCCTTATATTTTGAGCAGTAGAAAGGTCAAGACAGCTTAAACAGGTGTTTGTTTATTTTTGCCTATGTCTCATAATTGTCTTGTGAATTATCCTTTAATTGGATAATTGCACAGTGGTGCAGTTGGTAGAGCTGTTACCTTGCAGCAAGAAGGTTCTGGGTTCGATTCCCGGCCCGGGGTCTTTCTGCACGGAGTTTGCATGTTCTCGCTGTGCATGCGTGGGTTCTCTCCGGGTACTCCGGCTTCCTCCCACAGTCCAAAAACAAGACTGTCAGGTTGATTGGCCTCTCCAAATTGTCCCTAGGTGTGAGTCCATGGTTGTTTGTCTCTGTGTTGCCCTGCGACAGACTGGTGACCTGTCCAAGGTGTACCCCGCCTCTCACCCGGAACGTAGCTGGAGATGGGCACCAGCAACCCTCCCGACCCCATTAAGGGACAAAGGGTGAACAGAAAATGGATGGATTATCCTTTAATTTTCTTAACATTTACATCTAGATGACTTCCAATTTTTTAGCTAGGACATGGAATGAAAACTGTGATAAAAGAGGTTCTGAGTCTGATTTGAATCTATATTAAAACTACGGCAAACACAATGAAACTTGAGTTTAGATCTTTAATCATTACATTTGGTAGAGTTTAATGGGTCTTATTGATTTACATACTTGTGACAGGTTTGACCATGGTTTGTTTGTAAAGGTGAGTCTCTTTGGGTGTCCATTTGGTTTGTACAGAATGTTTTTCTGTTTTTATGTAGCCCAGCTGCGGTTGATTGGCGGCTCAGGCCAGTGCTCTGGGAGAGTGGAGATCTTCTATAAAGGCCAATGGGGTACCGTGTGCGATGATGACTGGCAAATGAGCAATGCTGATGTGGTGTGCAGACAGATTGGTTGCGGTCATGCGGTCTCGGCTCCCACCAGTGCACATTTTGGTAGAGGCTCCGGTCCAATATGGTTGGACAATGTGGAGTGTACAGGCCAAGAAGTTGCACTTACACACTGTGAACACCGTGGTTTTGGCGAAAATAACTGTGGGCATGGTGAAGATGCTGGTGTCATCTGTTTAGGTAAGGAACCAGGTTCATTTTGAATCTAGAACTTATTTTTCTTCCCTAATTGAACTTTTGTGATTCTACAACTGCATTTCAGGTGATTTACAAAAGCCCCAGATTACTTTGAGTCCTTCTGCACACGTAATCTGGGGTGAAAAAGTGGAAATCACATGCACCGTGGCAACAGAACACTTGGGTGGGACATTTGTGCTAAAAAAGACTCAAGGGTCATTTTCTAAGGAAAAATTCTCAGACCATGAGGCAGCGACCTTTGTCTTCCCTCAAGCAGAGTTCAACCTAAATGGGTCATACTTCTGTGAATATCATAAGAAACTGGCAGAACAAATTATTTATTATCCTCAAGGAAATACAGCCGATCTCTCTGTTAACGGTAAAAAGGGTTTTGTCATTGTTTTTGTTTTTTTACGTATAGTTTTACAAAACATACTATAAATTCATACTTATATGCAGACATTATCATAAAATCTAAAAGAAAATTTGTCTTTATCTTGCAGTAAAGTTAGGGGTACCCAGCATCTCTCTAACATCTGCTCATCAGATGGTGATCTACAGTCCTGTTAAACTATCCATCACCAAAGGAAGTACCTTCTCCATAACCTGCTCGATTCATTCCAAGTTTCCTGGTGGCGTCTTCTACCTGAGCAGGTCTAACAAAAATATCACTGAGGCCAAACCAGCGTTTGGACACAGCATTTTCTACATGGCATACTTTGAATTCCCAGAAATAGATTTTAAAGACCAAGGAGACTATGCTTGTGTCTACACTGTTAACATCTCATCAATTCCCTTCTGTTCCTCTCCCTCCAAGACACTCCAACTCACTGTACTCGGTAACTTTTGACATAAAGAAATAATTACTTTACTTCCATCATATTTTTGTTTCTAGTTCTTTTTTCTTCCAACACATGTTTTTATCTTCACAGAAACCAACTCTTCATCGGTTGTTGCAGGTGTTGTGAGTGTGTTAGTGATACTGCTTGTCTTGTTGGTCATTGGTTTCTTTGTTTGGAGAAAGAAATGGCGAGGCGCTGGTAAGATTCCTATTTTATTGTTAATGTTTATTGAATACTAAATTGTGCAGTGGTCCATTGGGCCTTTATCACTCATTTATGTTTGAAAACTTGTAGAGTTTGTCATTTGGATGCTGCTATGTATTACAACTCTTATCAGCAGGGTGTAATGGATACTTTTTATTGTAACACACTGCATATACTGTAAAACACTGCATACACCAAATGAAAAGATACATACATTGTTTTTTTCACTGTCTAAGGTTAAGTCAGACCAAGCCTCAAATTACCAAAATTACAACTTTAAAATACATCCACAGGTGTGTTTCCAATTAACTGAAATGTTTATGTTTACCTATAAGAAGTTATTGTTGAAAAAGACAGCAATCACTCTAAATGTAAATGTCTGACTTTGAAATTAACAATAAATCTCCAATAAATTCTTTCTGCCATTGTTATGTCTTTTAGCAAATATATAAATTTTGGCAATTCTAAATGACCTAAAACAACAAAGGTTTGTTTGATTTTAGTTCAAATAGTGAGATAAAAAAAGTGTATGTGTATGTATGTAAACTTCTGGCTTTTATGTACATATTTGTTGGCACCCATGTTAAAAAAGGTGCAAAAAGCTCGGAAGTAAACAGACTTTTTCATCCACGTTGCATAGTCTCAGAGTGAAAACTTCCAAAAAAAACATCTAAACTGAAATTACATTAGATTTATTTTCTAGAGTAAAAAAATCCAATGTTAACAAATATATTTTTTTAACAAAATCACCTGTGCTGCAGCACTAGGTTCCAATAAAAATCACGCAAAAATATATATTTTTGAAGGAATTCAAGTTTATCATAGTTTAAAGTAAAAACTGAGTAATCCATGACTTTGTGTGAAAACGAGAACTGCCTTTCAGTTGACCATGATGTTATGCTTTCTTTTTAGTTATCATGGTTCAGTTTAACAACAGGTTAGAACCCAAAAAACAAGAGCTGGACGAAAGAGGCAACGGGGCACTCGATGAAAGGTAAGGATGATCTGCAGCTGTCTCACTAACTTCTCCACAACTTCGTCTTTTATGAGCTCCTTACCCTAATGCTGTGTTCCTTGATATTCACTCTCTAAATACCCATGATGCATTTTGTAAAACAACTGAGTACATAGGGAGATAAATAGCGTATAGGTAGATGCTATTTATTTGTTGAAATAAAAAAAGTGTTCAGATGGCAATTGGTTGCGCTAAATTTTGTTTAGGGCAGGTGTTTGCAAATGTTTTCTAACTATAACAACAGTATATGGCTATTTTCAGTTTTTTGTGTTTTGGCTAAAAAAATACAGAAAAAAACAGAAAAGAACCTCTTTGATATTGCTGGAAGAGAGCAGCTCTCTACCACCATTGACTTCTTTAGTGTCATCATAAGATGCAGGAGATAATGAGCTAAGAGGATTCTATGCTTGTTCAGCTACAGGGGTAGGTTCTGGCCATTTGTGAATGACCAGCAGCAGGGCGGATTGCATGCCAGCCATGATCACATCGCTAGGCACCATTCGCTGCTCTATTGTAGTGCACTTTCTGTTGGGTGAACGATATCAAGTATTTTAAAGACAAATGGCTCAAGTCCAAATGAGTTATTAGTATAAAAGTTAAGTTCCAAGTCTTTTGTGATTTTATTAGGTTGGCATGACCTGAGTCTACGCCTCTGTTAGCTGTTACAAAAAGTTGCTGTCACTGATTTGAGGTCAAACAGTTTGGAAACTATGTCGTGGTGACACAATTCCAATCTTATCTGTCTTCTTCATTTTTAGGGAACGTACCAACCAGTTGTATGATAGAGGACAACACGACAGCATGAAAAGAATGAACAACAATCTTGAGTTTGAGAGCACTGAGGAAAATGTCCCAGAAGATTTGGCAGGAAGAGTCTGTTACGAGCGTGAACCACTGGTTGATCCTTAATGGATTCTTAATGGATCAATCAGCAGTACCATCCAACACAGGCCTACTACTTTTTTTCACAGCAACACAACATCAAGCTGAAAGGCGTTGTTTAATTTCTTTATACATTGTTGAAAACACCAACGCTGGTGTCTTAATGTTCTGAGACTTCAGAGCAAGCTTATTTGTTAGAACACCACCCTATCGGGAACAAGCATAGGACCTTTTGCTTGTTCCCGAGTTCTTACAAGTTTCATTTAGAACTTGTAAGAACTTTCCTTACAAGTTCTAAAGGAAATGGGGAACTTTGTTGCGTTATTACATATATTTTTTGAAAAGTAATTTTTAGTTTTTATTTTACAATTGAATGATGTAAGCCTTATCAATTGCTTTAAGACACTGTTCATTGTTTGCACAGATAAAATATAGTTCTAATCACTCATGCAATATACTTAATTTAGTCAGAAACAATTATTTTCATTCATATTCCTGTGGTGATTTTTAAAGATAAGGTAAATCGTAATGCTATTTGGTGCAAGGTTGAGTTGAAAGTCTTAATCACCTTGAATAAAGAAGTTTTTGGTGTTTCTCAGTAATTTGCTTTTTGTAAAGTGTGACTGATTAATAAAGTTTTGCTTTGAAAAGAGTATTGACTTTGATCATACATTTCTTCACAATCAATGAATAGATACTCAGAATATGCGTGACACTGCATTAAAATGTATTTCTAAAGAACTTTTTTATTAGGGACATAAGGGCTAAGAGCTTCCAGTAAACTCAAATATTAGTTAATAATGTTTGAACAATGCTTTGAGTCTCCAGAATCAACAGGCTAATGCTAACTTACTTCCACTCTGTTTGGATATGACTTTTCGATAATTAGGCTATCAACATATATTCCTGCAGTTACTCATGTGCAAGCAAAAACAAAAGGTATTTACCACCACTGGGCAAGAATTGTGCAGTGTTGCATATGGTGGATTTTAAACTGGAAATATTCAAATCAATTCATTGTGCTTAATGAGTAAGGTGCTAAACATAGAAAGTAAAGAAAAATGTTTGTGTGTAACTCTTAAATTCCAAGCCTTAATGTAGTTTTGCTGCTGTTCGGGGCTTTTAAAGGTGTGCTTCTGTGTGAGAGTATGCATTCTAGAGTGTTTTTGCTAATGACAGGGACAGGCCTTGACTGGAATATGGTCAATCGAGTGGGTGTGTTCATGCAGGAAGGTAAACTCTGTCCAAACCTGTTCACCTTGTCTGCTGCTTCAGCAAGCCCACATACCTTCAGGCAGCATACTGCAACGTTGTCAGGGTAGCTTCTCTCTGAAAACCTCAGTTTTTGTCCACATCGGTGCTTTACTTTTGGAATAGCAGACATGTTGACGGTGTACATGGCCAGTGTGAGCGGTTCTTTGGAGGTACAGTATCCAGTCTTTGTTTTCCATTATTATTTTGCAGCAGAAAATACAGTGAGGCACGGTGTTCATTGTATTTTGCATGTGTAGACAATCTGTGTGCACAATTCAGAAGAACATGTGGTCAGTGAGGCATATCTTTGGTAGAACTCAGACTCAACCACTGCATGGGCACACTGGACCTCTACTGACTGAAATGCTTTTCTTTCCAGTTGAAGAAAAATCAAGAACGAATCTTCTCTGTCCTCACTTCTAAAAATATTGCCTTCAAACAAGTGGATATTACGCAGAACTCTGAGGACAAGGAGTTAATGAGGAAGAAGGCACAAAATCCAACTGCACTTCCTCCACAGATATTCAACGGAGATGTATACTGTGGAGTAAGTTTTCATTAATCCTGTAACAGTGATAAGAGTTCGAAAGAATGAGGTGAACTAAAAAAAAAAAGATTTAAATGTGAAGGGTTGCCATATGCACCACACCTAAAAAATCCTTGAAGCACAGTAGGGTGTGGACACAGGGATTAAATAAATATTTGCTGTATGAATCATCCTTGTTGTGGCTTGACAAACACTACTGTAATTCTAAAAAGATAGCCCACAAAGAACATATTCTCATTTTATTTTGGAGTTCCGCAGACATTATTTTCTGCCATCCTTTTTGATCCGCTCGTGATGCATTGCACATGAATTAAATGGTTGAATTACCTCCTCAGCAGTAGCAGTTCTTGTCTGCATGGCACCCTATGCAAGCTTCTCTTTCTATTGCCCCAAACTTGTACTACAGCACAGTGCGTGAAAACGTCCAAGTTGCATGCACATGCAAAATAACAATATAAAATGAGTTCAGGGTGTAAAGGACAGATAAATATGATGTTTAAAAAATATATGGTGCACCACTTCAAGTGCCACCTTGGGCAAATACCCACATGGCCCATTTCACGTAACAAGATAAGACTATTACCCAGCACAAACTCATAGGGTGAAATGTTTTTATTATGATAAGATGAATCCAGTTGTGTAATACCACATTGGTGTAATTTAAGGAGCTGAAACTTGTCAAGTTTCAACTTGTCAAAGCACATTTCTTTCTGGCTTGCTTTTTTCACTTAGCATGAAATAAAGTTTCCAAAAATAGTCCACCATACAGTATTTGTACCCACACACAACCTTCAAATCTTGTACAATCAGACTTCATTATTAACTAAGCCATAACTGATGTTCTTGCTCTTCCATAAAATTGTTCTCAGAGGAATAAAAGCACCCAACTCACCCTATCCCTAAACAAAACCTTTTTTGTTCAAATAAAAAAATGAAAATAGTAACTTAACAGTGCTATTTTCTCGTCCCTTAAACTTGCCCTACATTGCAAGAAAGGTAGTTTCAAAGAAAACACTTTTTGTAGAGTAGTCTAGTCACGTGACAGTCTAACATTTCTATTTAACCAAATATGGTCACAGAACTCTGCAAGTAATGAAAAATGTTTGTGTGAATCCTTTCAGCTGGTAATTGTGATGTACTTGCTTGCCTTAGTCATGTAATAAATTGCTTTAATAAATATGAAACATTGTATACAAGATATTAGGAGAGTATATTAATATGTCACATTCTTCTTCCTGTGCTGTAAATTAAATAAGTTACAACCACCTGTCTTTATGTATTTTCTCTTGATTCCTCCATCTCAAACTAAACTTTTAATCAGCTCATTTTGTTCCATTTTTCCCCAGGACATTAATGCATTCAATGAAGCGATTGAGAATGAAGAACTTGAGAAGTTCCTCAAGCTATAAAGGGAATACTGAGCAGCAATGTGGGACTTTTGGGAATATATTAATAGAATTAGCTGCACAAACTATTATGAAAGAATATCTTTTTGCTCATGTATGTGCCATATAGTATGCTTCATTGCTTCAAGATGCTAAGAAGGGTCGTATTTTGAGAAAAACATATGGGTTGGCTAGCAGCACATTTTGTAATGTTGTAAAAGTGAAATAAAGTGTTTCAAAACTGTTTGATATATGTGTTATTCTTATTTATTTTTTGTAGTTCTTTCTTACTTCAGTCATATAATTCCACTCTACAGTAATCAGCCAACATCACTATTTACAACCTTTGGAGCAACAGAACTACAAAAGGTGAGAGAAATGTTCTGTTTTAGAACATATTTTTAAAAACTTACTTAGGACATGCCAATAAGTTTAAAGGAAACTTGATTTTTATTGAATTTATTAAAAATGTAATTCTTAAACATAAAAATGTGTTTTAAGTACATTTTTTATTCAGTACCTTTAGCCTACTGAAAGAAGAAAGACAAGCATTTCAGAGATTTTATAGCGACATTTTTCCAAAGGTCAGATAAAACGTTTTCACAATTGAATAGAATGTTTTCTAAAATTGCAATAATTATTGAAAAAAGACTACAAAAAAGTGCTCTTAACATAAAGTACAATAAGCAAAATATTCCATGCGTTTGTATTTGTGGCGTATTGCTCCAGAACGAGCCTACTGATCAAACCCATTCAATTAAGGGAAGCGACTTAATCAGTCTTAATGATGCAGTTTAGTGCAGGATATGTAGACACATATCTAATAAATGTCAAAACATTGCTTCTAAGCAACACATAGAGTGAAGAGAGAAGAGCAATGGATTCTGATTAATGATCAGGTTGGAAGTACACAGAAAGTCGGTCAATATTGTTGAGCAGAGCCAAATGATACGGATCACAAAAGAATTCGGAATTCCCATCACCACCCTGCCGGTATTAAACCAATGTCGCAGCTTTATGACGTCCTCTTTACCCGCTACCTGAGAGGAGGATTGGGTGCGTTTCTCTCACTGCTGACACAATCTGCACGAATAATCAAACATCTTAAGTTCTTATTTAATCAGACCTTTCTGTTTATGATAGATAATAACTCTACTTTTATGTCTCCAATATATTGCAGAACTTTAAGTTCGCCATCCATCGCAAATCTACAATGGCCGAGGAAGGGTAAGCATGACGCTTCTTTCAGCTACAACTACATTAGCAGTGCTTTTAGAAATGGAGAATATAAGTAGCTGGACTCACAAGACGCGACTATTAAACAATAAGGAGATGTATAGTTAAAGCTTTGAGAAGCTGCGTGTAGTCTCATAGGTTTAAAGCTTCGAACGACGCTTGGCACAAGCTAGGAGGCTGGCTAAGCTGAGATGTACGTTCAGAATGAAATACAAGTCTGATGGGATCTGTATGGAAAAAAAAAATTACTTAAATGCGGATACAAAGTTTACAGAGGGAGGTATTTAAGATTAGGATTAGGGTGCCTTTAAATTAACCCTCTATGAACATATGAAGTTGCAATGCATAAGCAATAAAGGGACAGATAGGTGGATACTCGTTATGCTACTTGCTGAATATTCATTGCATGCTTAAATCTGTGTTAATATGGGGATTGTTTTTATTCAAGTAAATTCAAAACTGATCAAATCTCTTACAGTTTTCTATTTAAAAGAAAAATGAGAAAAACCTCTTAACTTGGGCTTAATAGTTGGACTGAATTTTGTGACCAGTTTCCAACCTCTTAGATTTTTTGTAAGTCTTTAATGCATCAATTTGTGAGAAGGCCTGTCACGATAACAAATTTTGCTGGGCGATAAATTATCGCAGAAGATTTTGTGATAATTTCTGTATTGTATTTATTGCTGCTGTTATGCCAGGATTCTCTCAAAAAAATAGTTTTAGTCTCAATAGTTTTTTTTATCCTGGTAAAATAAAGATAATTAAAAAAATAATAATACCATTGTTGTTTTGAAACCATTTTCAAGTAATGCAATAGTAATGGCATTAACAATGCAATTTCAACACTAAAAGAATCAATTCTAGTGAACATTTAACACTGGAGCTGGACGACTTTTTAAATATCCAAGCAAAACAACAGAAACAGCAAATGAAATTGTAAAGGCTCTGTAAACAAAATTGTCCTTCATAAAGGAGCAAGCTGAGACCAGTGCACCAGGCTGAAGACTTTTGTTGTTCAGATTTTGATGGAGAGAAAAATGACAAATGATTGAGCGTGTTTTTTTTTTTTTTTTTTTTCATTTATCCTGGGATAGGCTGTATCGGGTGACTTAACAGCACTTGCTAAAACAAATGAGTTAACATTGTGACATTTGCTTCATCTTATACAAGAAGCACAGCTAGCTTCAAACAACAAAATCTGTGTGTGTACTGTCTCTTTTTTTTTTATTTGAAACTCATCACTGGGACTGGAAGTGAAAACGGTGCACCTAGGATTTGATTAAATTTTTGAGATTTGCGTGACGTGTCGACAATCTGTTCAGTCTAAATGACAATTAATCCACGTTTAAGTTCTTGTTCCTTCTGTAATTAGCATTGATTATTTTAGCTTTTTATGTTCTGACAGCTGTAAGCGAACTGTAAATGGAAACACAAATAAAATGTGCTGGAGTGCTGGTGTTTTAGGTCCAGTGGGTCTGGAGGCTTAAGCTTTTCTGAGCTCTGCTTAAGTGATGATTCAGTTCTTTGTCGGATACCCCTTCACTCTACAATGAGTGAGATTTTCCGTCTGATGTGCCAGAAGCTCAGTAACACATGCTAATTTGTCAAACGTGAAGTTGAAGTTGTCACTTTAAAAAAATGCTTTCTTCTTCTTGATAGCACTGCTGCCGGAGGTGTGATGGATGTCAACACCGCTCTCCCCGAAGTGCTGAAGACCGCACTTATCCACGACGGCCTTGCACGTGGAATCCGTGAGGCTGCCAAGGCCCTGGACAAGTAAGTGGAAACACCTTAGAAAATGCCTTTAGCACAAACAAAATTAAGCAGTTATCAGCCTACTTTAAAAAGAAAAAAAAAAAACTATCCTAAAAGCGTAAGTCATGTCAGAAAAACAGTGCTTGGATAGAATATACAAGCCTGTTCCAGGTGTGTTATAGCTTTTCCAGAGCTGATAGTGAAGATCAGATATCCAATGAAAAGTTTTATTTGCTGAAGCATAGCCGATATTTCAGGTGCGTGGTGTTGAGTGCAGATGGTAGTTAAAGGATTTGTGCTGCTGTATCAGTGATGATAACTTGGCTCCCTCTACTGAATTTTGTGAGGAGATTGCCTCTGTTACCCAAATTCTGTCTGAGATACAGTCCAGCACACCGCTTGCAGTTAAAACTCGTTCTGCCAAGGTTTGCTCGCCCATCAGTGTTTTATGTTGCAGGCGGTTTTGCTCCAATTGCATTTGCTTTGATATTCCTTCATGCCCCCACCCTGATTTGGCAAAGAACTAAACTTAATCTAGATTTTTCTGACAAATAAGATTTTTGCTCTTTAGTGCTGCAGTGATTGGCGGCTTTTGTTCTTTTCCTAACATGGAGAGTGTCGTCACAAAGAGTCATATGTGCCGTTTTTGTATTTATGCCTTGCGTATTTGTTTCTTACATCTAGTAAATTTCTGCTGTTTTTTTTTTTTTTTGCAGACGTCAGGCCCATCTCTGCGTCCTGGCTGCTAACTGTGACGAGCCCATGTACGTCAAGCTGGTGGAGGCCCTTTGCGCCGAACATCAGATCAACCTGATCAAGGTAAGCGATTGGCTTATCGAGGCAGATGTTGGATTCTTGGACTTCTTCAGCATTCCAGGTTTTGTGAAGGTTACTTCTGTGTCAGTGATGACAACTTGGCTCCCTCTACTGAACCCTGTGAGGAGATTGCCTTTGTTACCCAATTTTGATCTGAGATGCAGTCCAGTGCACATGGCTTTTATTTCATCACTACTTAGATTTCTTTGTACAACCAATAAGCTGACGTCTATTTCTTATTCCGTAGGTTGACGACAACAAGAAGCTCGGCGAGTGGGTCGGACTTTGCAAGATCGACCGCGAAGGAAAACCCCGCAAGGTGGTGGGCTGCAGCTGCGTTGTTGTCAAGGTAAAGGCTTGATTTCTTTGCTGATGAAAAAGGAGTCCTTTGCTGAAACTTGTGCGTAGGCTTAACATGGTATTGTTAAGCCTACGAGTGTAAGGGGAACACAAATATCTAGCGTGTTGTAAAGTGCAGGAGGCATTAGACGAGGTCAGCCAGTCAAGTCCAGGTGCTGTGCATTATGCTACGCAGCTGTCCAATTACTGGCGAGATAATAGCCACAGTACGAGCCCCATCATCTAGCTGTGATATCTGGGGTCCCTGTAAATGGCGACATGCACTGTAAAATGCAGCAGTACTGTGCCAGAGCTCGTGACAAAGGACTTTCACGGTGTGTGTATGCCTGCAGCTGTTACCATGGAAATGCAACACCAACTTAGTTCTTGTTTTCTGTGCAGGATTATGGCAAAGAGTCTCAAGCCAAGGATGTGATTGAAGAATACTTCAAATCCAAGAAATGAGATGTTAATAAAATGTGGAAATTAATTTGCCTCTGGTGTTTTACTTTCAACTCTTCTTGGCACACTTACAGGCTGGTTGCTGTATGTTAAGCATCTTCCACATAGAACTGCACTGGATCCATGACAGGGTTACATGCTCTGATCAATAATTCAGAGATTGTACTTTGAAATGCTTATTACATTATTGAGGGGCTTGTGTTTGTCACTTGAATACTATTGTGTTGCTTAGGAAAGGAGGCATTCAGAAACACAAATTAAAAAAAGAAGCCAGACCCAAAGATCAAATCCTTACAATTTAATTTCTGACAAAACCCAAAACATCCACTGTCCTTGAAATTTATTGGAAATAATTTACATAAGTTTTTACCACAGATTGCATTTTTTATAGCAAGTTAACTGCCAGGAAGAAAACCTTAGAAAAACATGTCCCCCGTTATACATTATGGACTCTACAGGGATTCCTTCAGACTAATAATTTGCAGGGGAAGGTACATTCCAGGTGAGACGTCTTTCTTTCGCCCTTTGTGCTGAAAAAAGAATCTTGAACAGAAACATCCCAGGAAGTCTTCATCCTTGGGTTCCCAGTTAAGCTGCATGAACAAAACTTCTCACTTTTTACATATAGATATAGATCCAGAGCAGGAGGGCTGAACAGGGCTTCTTTATCACCTTCAACTTAAGACTGTTTAGAGTTCATCAATCCAGACGTTCAAAAAGACAGGAGAAAGAGAGATCAAACCATTGCAGTCTAACGTGTTCTTAAATAGTTGTACAAAAGAAGGCTGCTTGTTTCCATCAACATTGCATGAGTCCATTTCGCCGTGGTAGTTACAGGTATTCGAACTCCAGTGCTTGGTGTAATGCCAGCAGGTCAGAGTGACTGGATATCCTCCAGAAAGGCATGTTGTGCTGTGAAGCAGACAAACAAGGTTAAAACCAGAAGTTGTTTCCATGGCTGCTTACCACCACCTCAACTCATGCAAGCTACGCTACTGTAGCTTGGAACTGCTTACTATGCAATGGCACCAGAAACAAAACCCATGCAGTACTAACATTAGTGGGAAATGTGCTTGTCACCTTCTGTTCGGGGAGTTGCTTGAAACTAGTTTTGACCAATGTGTTGGAATTCACCGGAAATATTAACTTGAAGTTATGACTTAGGTGAAATTAATAGTTTTATATTTTCCTGCGTAGCAGTCTATAAGATGTACACTTCTATGGCTTGTCAAATAAACCTTTAAAATATGCAGATGAATCAAGTCCACAGCCACAAGCTGTCAAAATAAATTTTGATGAGCTGCTTTAGAAAGGAAATAAAATTCTGAAATCTATGCTTTTAACAGTGTATACACATTTCATTAATTTGAAATTCAATATTTAATATATTGAAATAAATGCATCATTGAAATTATTATACATTTATCGGATACATTTTCAATCTTATTTAAATTGACACACATTGTTTATTTAATAACTGGAGCATTGAATCATCAGCGTATGCCCTATAAGATGGTTGATGACTTCACCTAATAGGAAACAGAAATCATACTAGGTTCTGTTCTGAAGTATAAAGTCCATCAAATAACACAATCCTAGAGGTATTTTTTAAAAGCCTAAGTACTACATTAAAGTTCTATGCTCATTAGATGCTTAGCTTTCAGCAACTGAGTGGGAACTAAATCGCCACTGCACACGACTTCATGTTGAAAACAGAGCCATTGAATTTCCAAGACAATGGAAACTATGTGTGGAGCGTCTTTTAATTCTAACTTACAAAAGAGAAAGTGACAAGAAAACAACCCAGTCTTTAAAATAATCCCAGCTCCAAGCATCAAAAATAAAATCTGAAGCTGGACGGATTCATATTCAGAAAGAAAACATCTCTAATTTAATTAGAATAAACCAATACTAACAATCTGTTCTTCTTTTTTTTTTATTTTTATTTACTTGTAATTCCTTCTTGTAAATTATAGCAGAAGTCAAAAAATGCATTACATCACTGGAACAAAAGCAGAATATTTAGGCTAAACACGCACGTTCAAAGCTTGGCTACTGTGTATACTTGGGCAGGCTATCACTTAAAGTTTGACCAGAAACGTGTTCCAAATGTTAACTTAAAAATATAGTTTGTGACGCTACAAGCACTGGTCAGTGGTTGGTATTCTCAACGTGGATTAAAATATGGTTTCACTCTGTGAACATACACTCACAAAACTTGAGTTTTGTGAGTCTAAGATCATGAATGAACTTTCAGATCACTCATGATCTGAAAGTTTTTACTTAAAAGAAGCACCTTTTGTTCATACAACTGTAGTTAAAATATTACCAATCTTCATCATCACATGATACATGTTAGAGTTAAGAAACAATATAAACAACTCCATTTTTGCTTTTCTGCTGTTGATAAAACAACATAAGTTTGAGAGGTTTTTGCTTTATTCCAGTGCATTTGATTAGTCTCGCATGTGAGTAGGTTGCATTCTCGTTTCAAAATGGAAAAGCCACAGGTTTTGCCAATTGTTTCATTGCTAACTGCAATTAGCAAAACCAGGCTGTACCAATGCGTTTTTCTATTTTTTGCTTTTAAGCACAAAGAGAACATGGTTAATATGACGCAAACAAGTAATTTAGTAATAAACTGAATTACTTGTCCATTCAGGCCTTCTTGGTAAACACTAACTTCATTGGACATGCTTATATTTCTGACTCATGTTGTTTTTAAAACTGCAAACCAGTTTCTTGATAAAAGTGCCAAAGCATACTCAGTTATCCAAGCTTTGCTGTTCAGTATTCACTCTTAACAGTCACAATGAAGTTATCCCAGCACACTGTCAAACAAAGAAGCCAATCAACCAGAGAAAGTCAAAGACCAACACAAAAACCGCTGCAGCAAAGAAAGGCAGGTTTTGTCCAATCAGAGCTCACGCTGTGCAGAGTTGGCGGATTGCAGGGATCACACAGTAAGGTTGCGGTTCCATTACCTTTTTGGCTGCCTGTTCCTCTTCCACACCGTCCCCAATTACAACATACACTACTTTCCTGCCAAACCTTTGCATTATGCGCTCAAAGCAACTCTCTTTTCCTGCAAAAAACAAATGAACAAGGGGGAAGGAAGGAGGGTAACATGGTCAGAGGGGTCAAAGCTCAGAAGCTGTTTGTTTACCTGGCTGGCAGCATGCTCTTCATCCTTCCCATCGCCAATCACAACATATGTAATGTTAGTGCCAAAGCGGGAGACTATACGCTCAAAACAGCTCTCTTTGCCTGGAGACAAACAGACGGCTTTCACAGGTTTTTCATTTGTTTAGATGGATATAAAAATACAGGAAGGATGCATCCAGATACATAGATTAAAGAAACACTTCTTCTTTTCGTGCAAAGCCATATTTTGAATCTGTTGGAAACATAAAAATTAGCAACTGAATACACTAGTATTGGATTTTAGCTGACTTCACCATGATTTTGTTACTCATCTTTAGAATTCATACCTTAATTAACAAAAGGAACATCCATTGTGACATTATTGCCTTATTTACACAGCTTTTCTTCTTCAGTCTCATCTTACTGTCATATTATTTTTGCCATTTCCCAAAATTATTTTCTATTCTTCCTATTTTCGCAACTTAAAAATCTTGGGGTTTTGTTTAGCTTTCTTGCTCAAAGAAAGTGTAGATTATTAAACTGTGTACTTGTCTCCTTTGAACACTCACTCATCTTTCTCACTCTCTCTCACTCATCTCTCTCTCTCTCTCTCTCTCTCTCTCTCTCTATATATATATATATATATATATA
>CAEGAE010076704.1:0-26040 GCA_903067095.1 Girardinus metallicus
TCTATCTATCTATCTATCTATCTATCTATCTATCTATCTATCTATCTATCTATCTATCTATCTATCTATCTATCTATATATATAGATATATAGTGTTATAATGGTTGCACAGTCAAAGTTCAAACATAAATCCAATTGAGATCCATTCATAAAATTCTCTATTCAATTATACTGAGTGTGAGCTGGTTTTTCAAAGAAGCAATGGGGGAAAAATCTGCTCTCTAGATGTGCTCAGTTAGTCAAGGATGACTGTAAAAGACTTGGAGCTGCAACAACAGTGCAAAGTGGTATGACAAAGTCTTTACTCAGCAGGGATAATTACACATGCACACCGCATTTTTCAGGTTTAGTTTATTGAAATGCATTCATCTATTTCCTCTCACTTTACAAAAATCTTATTCTTTATGTCATTCTGTCACATTGTTTAAATTTTTTTGGTTTCCACAGTCTACTTGGGGCAGGCATAAGGACAGGACTAGAAATAATCCAAACCAAAAATAACAGCAGCAAAAAAACAAAATAATAACAACAACAAGCAACTGCAAAAAACAAAAAAACCCCATACAAAATCAAAGTCTAAATAAAAACTTTAAAAGACTTCCAGAAAGCCTAGAAAACTGTTCATCAAGTTTGTGTTTTCCTTTGAAAGACTGGAAGACAAGTATGACTCCTTCAAAGCAAAGATAAAAGTACTGATTTAACTTTATCTGGGTAATGTACACTTAAGCAAATGCAACATAAAATCATTACGAGCCAATTAAGAATTTCCTGGGGTGCCCAGCCATACAGTCAGTGATTACGTTTTGCTGAAGGATGATATCCAGGTAAATTAATATTTCAATTTAATTTCGCCCTGGTTGTCGCTGCATCTCCATTTCATATCATGGGACAATTGAGATCTTATCAAGGATTAAAGTGGAGGATATTACTTCTAATTTAAATTATGCACATGTACAACTGCATGAACCAAGTAAGCGTAATGACATTGTAGGAAAAAATAGAAGGAAGAAGAGTGAAACAATTAAGAACGCACTAAACCGAACAAGCTGTGAGAAGCAATTCATCAACTTGGCAGAAGAATTCAGGGCGGAAATGCTGCTTTAAAGAGTTCTTGAGTAAGTTGAAGAGAGGCTGGAAAAAAAGGGGGACACACGAAAGGAGCAAAAAGGAAACAGGAAGTTTGGAAACATTAAAAAGTTGGTCATTGAATGTAGTCCAGCTACTGTGTGACAAATGCTTAAAAATGGAAATCTTTTCAGACTTCCTCCTTCGACCCCCCTCCCACCTTCCAAACCACTGCAAACACTAAGCTCCAGGATCTGAAGTGGCAACACTTGAGATGGTGAAAGTGACAACATCTTAACATAAGCTGAGGGGCTGAAGTGAAAGTCAGAGCAAACCCCCAAGGAACCTCTCTTTCCACCCACATAACCCACTCCCTCCCCGTCATACCTCCCAAATCCCTCCTTCCAAAGTTTGGGCTACTCAGTCAGTACCTCACTGTTATGACTGAAAGTCTAATAAGTTTTGCACGGTGTAAAAGTTTGAGATGGATATCAAGAATGAGAGAGAAAAAATCTGAACGAAAAGAGAAAGTGAAACATTGACAGAAAAGGAGGGAAACTTGTTATTTCACTTTCGCTTTGGTCCCTCCTTCCACTTTCAGTCACAGGTGCTTCCAAACAGAACTGGAAGCATGTAATCCGCCCAAATCCAGCGTCTTCCGAGGAGTGTAAAACCAGAATGTTCTGTGGGGGTCACTGGATTAGACAGAAGGCATGGTGGTAGCTTGGCTTGAGAGGCAGAATTAGAGGAGTGGAGGAAAAAGAGAGTGGAGACCGAACTGGTTTTGTATTAAAATGAGCTTACCAGGTGGTCTCCCTCCCAAAAGTGGACACAGTGTGTCAAGTAATCTGAAAAGCCCCCGGGTTTTTGCTGCTCATTGGCCAGAGGCCTGGTGAAAAGAGAGAGTGGAGGGGAATAAGAGAAAGCGAGAGAAAGGAGGGAGGAGGTGGGGTACTGGCTTGGGGAGGTGGTACTGATGTAGCCATTGAGGCCTTAGTGAAATGTCTGTCAGGCTTGGTTTACCACAATCACAGCAGTGATTAGGGATCTTTTGATGACAGGTTTAGTTTTCTATCCATTGGGAAGAAAGTGAGAAAGGACAAGAAAGGGGGTGGGGATGTAGAGTAGGGTTGGGTTGCATTGGGAGACTTTGGGGGTGGGCGTTTACGCACTGTTGCAGGAAAATGGGAGGGGTGGAGATAGAGATGGAGGTGTTGGGTGGGGATGCGGGGGGGTTGTATTAATGTCTTGCACCATGGAGCTTCTACGTAATTTCCCAGCAGGTCGTGGGGTCAGGTTTGTATTTAGTTAGTGGTAATGATCTCGTTAGGGATCTGAATGGACCACCGTCTAAGCCCATTGAGGATAGCGAGTGTGCCTCCCCATCCCCCAACTCTGCCTGCCTTGTGTGGGCTTACACAGCCTGTGAACTGTGATTAATGGACTTCCAGGGCTTAATAACTTGCAAAACAGTATTAAACAAGGGAGGCCCGAGGACAATCGGAGAGGCTACCCAGGCGGACTAGGAGGTGGCTGTAAACAGTGCCTGGCAACAATTGCAATGCATGGAATTAACTGAGATAGGCCACTCACAATGCTACAGCTGGCTAGTGGCAGGGAGCCAGGCCCTGGGAGAAAGCTCCACTGGTGCTTCCAGGTGGCCCGGACCAGGCCGAGTCTTTTCAGTTTTGTAAGTGTTAAAAAATAGAAGGGGAGAAAGGCTACGTTTGTGACGGGGAGACAGTGAGAGGAAGCCATTGAGCAGGGACAAGAAAGAGATTAAAGAGCGCAGAGAGTGATAAGCAGATAATGTAGAGGGGGGGTGCATTCAATAGAACAAGTAATCCTTGACATACAAGCGCAAATATGAAGCCCTTTTTTGTTTCTTGTGTCTAATTCGAAGCGGTGTGTGTGTAAAGTTGCAAAGCAAGAATTGTGATCCACATAAACAGAACAGAGAAACAGATAAAACACACTCATCAGACCAAAACACACATAAACATTTCAATACACACACCTCACCGCAGTCCTAGACTCTTTTTTTTTCCCACCCTTGTGCCCTCTTGTCTGGAGACAAATGATCCCAGCATGGAGTCATGAGTACTGATGTGTTCAGACCACCCTCCACTCCGCCACAGACATTGTCCTGACCTCCCGAGCTTTAGTGTGCATTTAATGCCGGCATAATGTATCTCCGATTTGTACGTATAAGAAAAGGGCAGCACTTGTGCTGAGGGAAAAGCACCTTTTGATGGACACGAGAGGAATTACATTGTAATTAAAATGGCTGATAAAAATCAAAGCTTAATAAAAGTACTTCTTGAAATCACCATCCAATGAAGTAAAAGCATTTATATGCAATTAAAAAGTTTTAATCTTTAGTTTTTTAATCGTTTTCAGCAAATAAAAGGAACATTTTCTTTATCAGTGGGATTTAACTACAGAAAATAGATCCTGGCAACAGACAGGTAAATTGCACAGTGTGAGCTCAATTATAGATAATTATGAAACAATTTGGAAAGCATTTGATTAAAATATGAACAGGTATTTTTTTTTCAATTACAATGTACCCAGATATCTTATCTTTTTAAATCAGTTTTACAACACATTTCAGAAAAATAAAATATGACATAAGGCTCAATTTATCAATTATGACACGAGAAAGGTAAAAAAAAAAACATCAGGTGATGCTAAATTTATTTCTTACATGGTATAATGTCCCACTTAAAACAAACCAGTTGGGTACATCTATATTTTATTTTGGTTTTGTAAATTCAAATGAAAATTTAGTTTTAAGTGCACCAAATGGACTATTCTGTGTTCAGTGGTCAGATTGTTTTTATTTGTTTTAGTCTTAAAAGGGTCAAATGTTTTTTTTTTTTATGTGTTTTGGAATTACTATATTTATATATTGATTATTTATGCTGCTGGAGTTTCCTCCCCATGACTGCATATACACAGCTCCACATTTCATATAATTTTCTATTCTACTGGTTAATGCAATATTTTAATGTCTTAGTTTGACCTTGTTTGGAGTGATTGTATTTAGCATGGAGTGATGTGCTTTACATTTGACTGTATTAAAAGAAATTTGTAAATAAAATCTGCTGATTAATTGATGTACTAAATTTCTTATACCCAAGATTTGTGTGTTGATCCTAATATTTGGCACTCTCCTCTGTTTGTTTGGCTTTCCTCAGCAGAGACTCATCTCCAAACAAATGACATCAGGGTCAGGCTTTTCCAGCAGATCAGAGATGACCTGGACAATAGCTCACTTTGCCATTCACTCTAATATAGAAGGCCAATATGTCTCCAAAGTATTTGCACAAATGCTTTACTTAATGAGCGGCTGAGAGGTTGTTCAGCACCAGAGTCTGATGCTCCTTCCAGGTTTGTGTGTGTGCATAAGATTACCATGAAAATGGAGAAACAAAAACACTTTTAAGAAATTTTACTGCAAACGTGCAAAGTGTAGACAGACAAATTAATTATTGACTGCAGTTGTCTTCATTCAGATTTATTTAGGTTTGCATGCAAAAATGTATTTAATATGCATACGTGGGAATACATGCTGTTGCATTATCTTTCTATCTCATCCTCTCTGTTCTACAGCTGCTGCCTCTATCACCCCCTCTGTACCCACCCTCTCTTGCATAAGGGTGTAGGTGCAGCGGGTGCACTGGGGGGGCCTCGGCCCTGATGAGGCAGAGAAGGGAGCCACTGCTATACTAAGCTCCCCTCACATCATGAATAATGCAATAGAGAAATACATTTATCTTTTAATAGCCCCGGCCCCCTGGCTGAGACAGTTCAGTCTGGCCCGAGCCGAGGCGGCTCTCTCACCTCTTCACCACAATACACCACCCCACCCATGATTGTCTCTGCTTCTTTTGAAGTTGGGCGCGTCTTAGTGTCCTAGAGATGGGTAATCAGGCTTGATTCTGGAAGAGTCAGGCCATCTTTTGAAGGGGGCGGTCATCGCCAAGTTCAGCAAAGGAAAGTGGAAGTAAAACTGTAATTTTATCATACATCCTCACTATTAGAAGTCAACTTCACCGACAGGAGAAAAGTAAATGAAGAGCAAAACAGTGCAAAAAGTTTGGAGTAAAAAACATTACATTATAAAAGTTGAAATGAAAAAAAATACTGTGTTTATTCCTTTTAAAAGTTGTTATTGATTTCATTTTGAAGCCTTGACTGACAAAAATATTAATAATTGCATTATTGACACAATGTTGTTTTGACATTTTTGTCCAACAAAGCATTAAATATTTCTGTTGAAATACCACCACAAAATCTGTTCATGAATAGGCTTCTGTGCAAAAAAAAACATAAGCAAAATATTTTCAAGAATTCATAAAAGTCAAAAATGGATCAATAGACATAATGCATTTATCAAACACGCTTTGCTAAGACCTTTATTTAGTACTTAGACAGTAAAGCAAAGACACCATCCATCTTCAGTGACACTCTTTTCAGTAAGACACCATATGATTTCAAATCAGCCTGGCCCTAATGCTCTATGTACCGCTGCACTGTAATGTGGGAATAGCATTGTCTCCCAGTGTTTAGCAAGGATCAGGGGGATTTCTGCTCTGGCTTCTCATCTTCATTGCTACCACATCTGAATGCAGGGCTCTTGGGGTGGGAGGTTGTGGAAGCAAGTGTAGCCGGATACCTTAACCCTTCCTCGGTCCGTGCAGATTTAAGGCTCAAATAGCCTTCGCAGTGAAACCTGCGGTAAAAGAAACGGTGTGTGGGGGTGGATGAGTGGGGGTTGTTGGCTGCAGTGGCTTTGCAAATGTTTCACAGACAGAATGAGTCATTGATTGGATTATATTTTTTTATTAACAAAATTAGTTTGTTCAAGTGCAGAGGAAAAGAAAGGTCAATTGAAAATTTTTCAAAAAATAAGAAACTATTATTTTTCTAAGAATAATCCGTAACATTTTAAAAATATTTTTCAATTTAAAAAAGTGAATATGAAATGCTTTTTAAAATAAATATTTAGGTGTGTTTGTCTTTGCCGTTTATTGACATACTTTGCTTCAAAGAAAAATTTAAGTTGGTGTCTTTTCCCTAATAGTTTAACTGTACTCAAACTTTAATTCAGTATAATTATTTCTTCCACAATAATCCGAGATGTGTCCCAGGAGTCATCAAGATTTTTTTTTTTTTTTAGCATTTTTATGCCACCATAAACCTTAATTTATGGTGGCATAAAACCATAAATTAAGGTTTTATGCCACCAAGTTGACATCAGATTATCACAGAAGTGAAAACAGGCAGAAACAAAACACACTCGAGAAACACTGAAGCTGACATCACTTTTTCAGCCAACAATGACAAGTTCAAGCACACACTTCTTCCTAACATGCACCCCTCCCCATCCTCTCCCAGCAGACACACATGCACATACACCCCTACACATGTCCACTGAAAAAAAACAAAACAAAACAAAAAAATCTGAACAACCCACACGGCACCCAGTCCCTCTTACCCACCAATCCCCAGCACCCAAAGCCTTAAAGCAGCCCTGAGCTCGTGTTGTCATGCATCGGTTGCCGAGCGTTGGGGATGAGGCCTTGCTATAGTCGGAGCTGGAGCTGGGTCCCAGCCAGCAACTCCTCAGCTCCCTGCTCTGCTCTATGGAAGGCAGAGAAGCTGAAAGCACCATTTATCATCACTTGTGTGGGCAGCATCACCACAGCAACGCTCGGGCTGGCAAATGCCACTGCTGTGAATACTAATGAGGCTCTTGGCAGGCCTGTGTTGGCGTAAATGGGGCCAGGGTTGTACTCTGTGTGCGTGCGCGCGTGCGAGCCTCCAGGAGGGCTACAGTAGAGGTAAACAGTCCAAAGGAAATCAATTAAGTGTTTCCACAGCGTTTGGCGAGAGCTCTAATCTTCGGCAACACATTTTAAAATAAGGGCGAAATCTGCCTTTAATACCTCCTCTGCTTTCTGCATGACAATAAACAAGCAGGCAACAATAAACAGTCGAGCACAGCCGAGCTTGACTAAGTCTTTACTTTGAGAAAACACATGTGAAGTCATTATTCTAGAGTTCTTTTAGCTTGCCTCCCCTTGCAGCATGTTAGTTCTCACAACCAAACACTGTATTGGGAAAAAAAACTGCCACAATTATTTCATCTGTGTTTCCAAGTTTAAGACAATATTTATTAGTGTTCAGTATTATATAAAGTTGAAGAATCCCTCCCTGAACTTAAGAAAAGCAATTTTACAAAGTATGAGCAATACAGTGGCATAACGTGGGAGCACACCTGTCCTACTTTCTACTTCTGACATTAGCTTTCAGTTTTAGTTGAGCACTTATTCAGTGAAGGGAGAGAAAAACTCATATCTCATCTAGAAAGGTGTGAATAAATTGGAGGAGTGTCAGCCTGCTATCTATCGATTCCTACGCTTTGATTAGGCAGGGATGAGTTGGGATATTTTCTTTTGTTCCTCTGATTCAATCAGGATTATGTACCATTGAAGAGAGACAGGTGTGGCTTCTCCAAATGTGGAAACTTTCCTATTCGGTATGAAATGTTACCACATATTAACCTGTCCTGGCTTGTTGTTTTAAGATTGATTGTAGACATGTCTGATAAGACGACACAAGTTGCAGCAAAGTATTTTCTTATTTTTTATGTAAATGATGCACAGTTCAGCTAAATATATCAGAAACAACAAGTAGCAGTCTTAGGTCCTTTTATGATCGGTAATTCATTGATGCATCAGGTTTTCTATTCCTGATTGACCTACTCAAATACATAATTAATGAGCTCTGAGCATATTCTAATCTGTAGTACATGCTAGATGAACACAGAAATAAATTATATTTCTACCTCTACTGTGTTGCATCTGGGTGTGTTGTGGAATCATCCTTGTCTCACAACACAGGAGTGGCCAGTTAATTTTTATTCTGCTGAAGATAACCCTACAATCCAAACCCAGTAATGTGTGGTGACAAAGCTTTGACTAGGCCTAACTGTCAGGACCTTGGGTTCTTTGATCAAATCAATAATTTTTCTGTTTTACTTTGGTTCAGTCCTTTCTTTGTGTTTCTAGTTTGTTATGTTTATTTCTTATGTCTAGTTACAATTCCTTGTTTCTCTAGTTTAATTATGTTTCTTAGGTCTAGTCATTTTTTAGTCTAAGATTCATTTCCTACAGCCTTATGTACTCTCCTTCACATTCTGTGCAACTTCCTCCCCCTCTCTTCTCACACCAGCAATTAGTTAGCCAATCAGACCATGTCCATTGTTCCACATTTGCTCTCCCAGTACTTAAACACTTCTTCTCCTCACACTCTTTGCTAGTTCCACCTGTCTAATCCTGTTACTTCCTTGCTCTTTCCCTTGTTCTCCTCATGTTTCCTTGTTGATTTTTCCTTTGGATTCATGATTTTTGTTCAGCTCTGGCTGCTTGTGCTCTCTTTTTGCAAGGTTTTCATTAAAACCTCTCCACCTACAAGCTGCCTCTGCCTTCTGCATTTGGGTCCCCCCTACAAACACAACATGACATAATTAAATTACGGTGTACCTCAAAATCTTTTAGATTGTCAACAGCTTGTCTGTTCATAGAAATAGTAGCATAACATGCTGACATGTGTAAGTGGAATCCACTTCTCCATATTGTCTTCCCATATTTTTAAATAATAAAGTTGACACTGCTTATATTTAACTTGTTGAGGGTGAAGACCTTCTTGTTTCACAATGCTTTAATCTGTATTCTTGATATATGAGGGACCAAAAATGCTAGTCAAATATTACTCACAAATAAGCACTGGTTGCTGGTAAAGGCAGATAGGAATGTTACAGTTCCTTGTAAGAAACTTAGAAAAGAGACTGTGCAGTAAAAATCCTGCAGATGACAGGGATGTAAACATTTACTGATTTTGTTGGGAGCAATGATAGTAAAGAATCAGCTGCTGGGAGGAAGGACTTGTGCTAGAGCTTCTTTGTGCACTCATGATGCAGAAGTCTGTCACTGAATGAGCTCTCCAGTTTTACATCAGCTTAATGCATGGAGTGGATGACAATGTCCAAGAGTGAAGTTAATTTTGCTATGGTTCTATTGTCTTCCACCACCTGCACTGGGTCAACAGGGCATCCTAGGACAGAGCTGGCCATTTTGATGAGTTTCCTCTGACCCTTTCTTTAAAAAACATCATCTGCCTCATTGTGTAAGTGAAGAGCCAAGTAGTTATAATAATTCACTGTCTCAATGTGTCTCAATGGCAGTTCCCAGGATATTCACTGTGTTTAACCTTGACTGTGAAATGTATCAGCATAGGCTGTCATTCAACCTTTTTTGGAATTGGGCTGGTTAGACTCATGATTACACAACCACCAATTATGGTTAAAACTCTTTGGGAACAAATGCTGCCTATCAAGCAGGAGGCCACCCTCTAGATGGTGAGTTTCTTTTTTGAACCAGTTGTTTGAATTTGCAGAATGTTAATAAGAAAAAGTAACTCAAGACTTAAAACATGAAAAACAAAGCCCAGCAGAGATTGGCTTATAAATAGATAAGTTGCAAAGGATCAAAAGCATTTCTTGAGACTGCAGTTTAAACAGCATAATCAGTGAATCAACTTTTTCGAGGGAAAATAAAGTTTCTGGTGCTGTCTCATGAATGCAACTCAGCCAGTCACATGAGTGATTATAGTCAGAAGTAGATTTTTCAACAACCTGCAACAAATCAATGGAGAAAAGAAAATTTGGACTGTATGTACAAACCCACAGCCACTGAAAGTAGGGAACAGCTAGGTCAGTTGTCCTGGGCCTTTGGTGGAGGTGAACCCAAAACTGGGACGTTCAGTCAAGTGGATTTCTTTCAAAAGAGAACTGTTGGTGAAGATAAATAGGCTGGGCCCTCTGCTCTGCGTCAGGCAGACTTTATCACATTGATATAAAGAAACAAAACACTCTGTCACCAGTGGAAGATGCCTTAAGCAGCAGGCCCAGCCTACCTACAGACTACTACCAAACCTCTCTCACCTTTGCATCCTCTGATCCAATGAAGCTACAATAGGTAATCATAAACGTTAATATGCTGCACTGTTTTGAAATTTGCTTTAGATTGACATTATCACGAGGCACATCATCCTGTTGCATCTGCAAACAAGATTTGTGATTGGAGGTAAACCTAACTGCGCCTTCCTCAATGTGCAGTTAGGTACATGTATCTAAAAAAATCTTCAGTGGCAGAGATGATCCAGACTAAAATAATTTTAAACCAATAACGATTGAGATATCTCAAATGGCTTCAATAATGGCACTACTTAGCTTGCAACATGAGGCATTTTGGATTTCCCTTCCTACTATAGGTCTTGTGCTTCTGGGGTTCGTCATGGATTGCTAGGTTAGAGGGGAAGAAAGGATACATCTGTTTGTGTTTTGTGCTCAAATGTGTTTACACATTTGAGAAAGTGGAGGTGATTTGGCTCATTGTGCTTGCTCATCCTTGCTGAGTGACTTATCAGTACTAATTAGGAAGGACAGTTCAAAACAGGCACAAGCACAGAGCGGTGGTTGTCACACAAGCGTGATACAAGTGGAAAGAGGCAGGCAGTGCCGGCTGCTTTTCACAGCTTTAGCCCTTCCCTTTCCCCAAACCCAGTGCTCCCTTCCATCCCCACCTCCTCCTTCTTCTGGTTATTCCTGGCCCCTGCCTTGGCCAGGCAGAGTGGCCACAGAGTGGGCTCTTTGTCTGGACCCAGCCATTAGCAGTCAGCAGACTTCAGAAATGTGAGCAGGACAAGGCAGTGGACAGAGGCGCAGACAGAAACACGGCTGTCTGAGACACTTAGGAAGTCAACAGCTGACGGAAGGGCCAACACAAAGGAGGGAGCTGCTGAAGGATGGCGAACGTGATGAGCATGAAATATAGACTTCCCTCACTTTCCCTGTACACTTCATGTTTTCCATACACAAATATCAACATTGCAAATCAGGCACAAAAACATACTTGAAATGTCTCCAAGGAATGAAGCACACAAGACTGCACCCATCAGTGGCTCCATTAGCCAGTGCAGAAGATGCCTCTGCTGTATGATAGGCAGGGCATTCCCTCTGCCCTGAACCCTCTAGTTAATGATGAATCAACTGGTGGTGCGGCAACATTAAGACCTCTTCTCGGTATCTGCTCCTACAATTATTCAAGCACCATGTTTTTTTTTTTCGCTCAAAGATGCTAATTCTAACAATTATTTAGCGCCATAATAGCTGCAATTATATTCTGCACAAACTGATATAAGGTATAAGCACCAATTAGTAACTGGTCATTATCTTAAGCATTTGGTTCAGAAAAAGTGAAGTAATAGGCAGCCATTCAGTAACCTTGCACTAAAAAAAGAAATGTCTGCATAGTTCCTCAGTAATTAGTGGTGCTTTTTTTTTTGCCTTCTCTCTTTAAAGCAGGTTGTACAGTCAGTAACCTGCTTTACTGCTTATTACTTGCAGTCACATTGTGCTATTAGAGAGGCAGGTTTATTATTAATCGGCAGTGTGAGGGTAGTGCAATATTTAATTACGCTATCTTTTTCTATTGTAAGAAAGTAAACTGAGAAATGGACGCATGAAGATGGCAAAGTAAGTCAAATTCCAAACACAAGTTTAGAGCTTCACTGAAACATGTGGGATTTCACCACAGTAACAATGGAAAATTCTGGGATATATAAGAAAGCGCTATGTTTAGTTTGTATATAATGGCAATGGCCTGTATTCTGCGTCCTGTGTGTGTGCTTTCTCAAAGACCATGGCAGCGAGGATCACAAGAGCGGTATCAAAGCCCTCGGCCACCATGCGAAATGTCTTCTCGCAGCAGGAGGTTGTGGGATTGTTGTCGGCGTCCCGGCTCTCTTTGAATGTCAGCCTCACTAACAGGGCAGTTTGGGGGCTACATGGCACCTCTGACAACACGACCACACTTTCAACTTGCCTTTTTTTCCCCTACTCTCAGAACAGCGCCTCTTAGTGGCATAGAGGCTGGCATGAGCGTGAGCTATTCAAATGCCTTTTCTTATTCTAACTATAAGAAAAGTCCATCGCATCCACGCTTGCAGAGGCGGACCTCAGGTCAAAGTGTTTTATTTAGGTTGGGGATGTGGTGATTTTTTTCTTTTTTTTTTTTTGAGACAAGATCTAAACACTCTAAACTCAACATGTTGCTTCACTCATAAACAAAGCTCACCCCAACACATTGGACCTGCTTAATGGATGTTTAACTAAACCCCCTCATTGGAAACAGTTTGACCCCAGTTTGCTAAAACACAATGCAAGAACTCCCCAAGGATTAGGCCCTGACCTTGCTGAGGATCGTAGGGAATAGCCCACACCAGTTGTAAAGGAGGCTGCCATTGTGCCGTCCAGGCATGGGGGAGGACAGTGCAAGGGAGATACATGCCAGTGGGTGGAGACAGCCTTGTTGTAACGACATCTTGATGGAGCATCTTTCCCACCCACTGAAGCAGCACAGGCTCTGTATGTATTTTAATGAGGCTTTGTGTCTGCCCACATACAGCCAACCTACTGACAGGGAACGTGTTAGCAACATGCTCTCCCTTTGTCTCAGCACCCAATCATATAATCGACCGGTTGCTGGATTTATTCCCTTGACTCTGTGTGTGTCCATATGTGTGGGGATGTAAATGGTGCAAATGACCTTTTGCAGACAGGGTGGTACATGGTCTAACATTGGTTGTAAAAAAAAAATACTGAGGAGCTTTTGTTGAGAACCTCAAACACCCTTTTACATTGTTTCAAACTAACTTTAGTTTATCCTGATAATTAATTTGCCTTTCATGTTTCTAGATTGCATTAATTCATTTTCTTAAAGCATGTTAAATTGTTTCAACTGAGGACAAAGAAGATATGGGGTACTTTAATTTCCTTATATGACCGGGCTGGAGAGCACAATTGTGTGCCAGGATGCAATTTAGATTTTATTTTCTTGGTTACTGACCTTGATCAGGGGAACTAGAGGGTCAGAGCCTCTCCAGCGTCTATTGTAAGCTCCAATAGAATGTTAATGAATTGAAGCTGAATATTAAAATGCAGAACCCCCCTATTCAGCACCCAGTCACACTGCTGAGGCATGTGGAGTGCTTTGGCGGCTAGACCTTCTGAGTCTGCCACTGACTGAAAAAAAAATGGTGGGTGGTAGTACTGAAGCTCTTCCATCTATTTGTATCAGGGCGAGTGTTTTCTTTCCCGCAAAAGATGGAGGGATTGAACGGATGAAGAAACAGAGTTTGGTGGTTGGCAAAGGTGTGCAATTTGCAGATACAGTATATGCAAGGCCTGAAGGGGTGTCACTTGGCCCACAATCGTATGCTTTGTGAGAGCACAATGGTTGATTTAGGGCGCGCCCGGTGCGCTGGCCCTCCTCGCCGGCCCCGGAAGTGCTTTGTTTTGTTCGAAGGACAGCTGCACAGCTCCGTTTGTCTCTTCTTGCCTCCTGATTGGCTTGGCATGCTTGAGAAAAAGGCACGAGTACTGATTGTTTCACACAGAACCTGGCACGTTATCAGCCCTGAGGACTGTTTATTGGGGAAGAGGCAGAATAAAATCAACAAAGAGAACCCAGAGCCAACAGCAGCTCTGGAAATGTCAATCTTTAGAGCAGCTCCAAGCCTCCATGAATATTACAAACGGCAACAGAATACTCACCTCTCTAGTGCCACCTCAATCGATGGCTTTTGTTGTCAAGCATTGATTTCTAAGTGAGCCAGAATGGGCAATGTAGTTCCTGTGTTTCATTAATTAATAATAATCAAGAATAAAGAAGTGTATGAGAAAGGCACAAATGTTGCTGTCCTAAAAAGATTGAGAATATATAGCTAAGACAGTTTAAAGATTCTATCCACATGTATTCGTCTGGCAATAAAACATCATCTGTGTAATGAATTGTGTATTTCTTTTGGAGGATTTATTATAATTTGAAGAACAAAATGCTTATTGTGCTTTACATTCATTTGTACTTATGAGATCACAAGAGAATCAGGAGAATCAGGCTTATATGGTGGCATTGGTAAGCACTATGGTAGACAAGCAACTTTTGAAACCAATTATGTGCTTTTTTTTTACATGCATGACAATCTGAAGCAGCCATACAAAAAACCAGAAGTAAATACATTTGAAGGGGAATTTATTTATTAAATTTTTTTTTTCATTACTCAGAAGAGCTTTGATTATCTGTCTTTTGCCACACGTTATGTCAAAAAAGGCATGTGCAAAAAGAAGCTTGTTTTTGGAATGGTAGATTTGTAACAAAATTGTAAACATAAAAACTGACCAAAGTATGTTGTTCTATAGGAACCTAACCAATGCGAGTTTGATAAATTTCACATTAAAGTCTGACTCATAGCCTTGAAATTAGAGTTTGGCACATAAATAAAGACATTTGAATAAATCTAACATGGTCCCACAGTTCCACCGGTATCTATTTACTTATTAAATGATGCGGCATATTTAATGTCACCTGACTAGCTGAGAAGAGCCTCACCTTGCATTTGGTGTCTAAATGGAAAAACAGGGTTATCCTTTTTGAGGTTGTATGAATAGAACAGATCCCACAATTCATTTAGCCATGCCTATTTCTTTCTTTTTCTTTTTTTGTCACGGCCCTGCACTGAGTCGCTTTATACAAGGATGAGTGAGTTGTGGCCTCGTGCTAGCCTCCATCTCCCTGAAAGAGGACAGGGAGAAAAGGCAGCAAGTAAACAAAAAAACGCATCTTGGAGTTGCTTTTCCTTGCCTCTCCATCCTACTCATTCTGAAGCAGCTGTGCAAAGAATGTCAAAAATTCAGAGTGCCCTCTTTTTATATACCTCTCTGTCAAGTATTTCTTTTTTATATTTCCCTTCCTGTTCAGATGGAAACCAATGTCTGATGACACATCTGAGGTTTTCTAAAACAACCCAGACAGAACAGGAGAGCAAAAAGTAAAAGAGAGAGGGCGTGCATGTGAGCTCGTCTGTGTTTATTCCCCTCGGTGCACGAGCATTGTGTGCACCCATGTGTGTGTGCATTGACTGGTTTTAGACAACCGATGTGAGAATGGTGCAGATGTCCATGCAGCGGCTTGTTCAGCATCCCTCAAAAAGAAGGGATTTTCCCTCTTTGTTTCAAATTTCACAGGCTGCCCAAATGGGCGCAGACATGCTTTCAAAAATAAATAAATAAATGGATGTATCAGTGGCCAACATCTGCAGATTATGATTAGCATTTGGAGACTGCGTCCTTGAATGAGATTTGGATGTCGACTGTCAGTCTTTCTTTACGAGTGCGACTCCCATTCTGGGAAACTAAAAGGGTAACGCTTTGTCCTTAAATTGGCTACAATTTGGAAGGAGAAAGGAATCCTCTTCTCTCTCTTTCCCTCTTGCCCGTTATGATGTGCCGTCTGAACAAGAAAGAGACACTATTAATTGTGTCGAATATGAATAGCTGTATTTGGTTAAACAGTTTCAAAGGAAATTGGCCCAAAGGAACTTCTTTTCCTCTTATTCCCCCTACTGTCTGTCTTTTTCTTCTTCGCCCTTTATCAAGATTTTCCCTTCCCTGTCTAATTTTACACTGAGCGAGCCGACTGCTTTAGTGCGGCTGCATTATCTTATGTATTCAGCTTTCAGCTCCTCTCCCTCTCCCGATGAGGCGAGGCTTAATTGGGCTCTGGCTTTAAAGTCTGTAGAGCTCTCCACTTGCTCATAGAAACACATTCAGGGGCTGCTCATTCACTTCGAGTATGTGTTAGATGTACAAATATTATTTACTTTTATACTCCAAATCAAAAGGCACACTCTTCCTGCCTCTCTTTGCACAGTCCCTGCAGAAGAATTCACAATTTAATTCAAGTCGGGGTAATATTTTTAGTCCCCCGGCAGATCATTGTTGACCCCTTGTTACACTAAGAAGTATTTTATAGGAAAATAATTATAATTATTTACATGTTAAAAAAATTAACATTAGCACAATGAATAAATACAGTATAATAAATACAATTTTCAGTAGTACCGATTAAATTCTTACCACATGAATTCATTTTGGTGAGAAGTCACACCTCATTTTGATTAAAATGAAGAAAGACGTAGCCTTTTAACTATTTTCAGACATCATACTGTATTAAGCACAGAACAATAAGGGAGCTATGTTATGCCAGTTGTATTGTGAACGAAATACATCAGCATACTAAAAGTTAGGAATTGTCATAGTTGAGAGAGCTTTTTTGTTGTAGCAAGAATTTAGGTTTAAACCCAGCTTCAGCTGGTGCAGCGACAGAGCCATCACCGAGTCATTGTGTGAAGGACAACATCTTAGCTGTAGTTTCTGGGAAAAAGTTTATGTGCCATCTTTTAAAAATAGACACAACTTTATTTCAGCTATAAAGGTACTGTCTAGTTTTCGTTGACATGTGATTTTACTGGTTTAGATTTTTTCATTTTAATGACTAGAAGAAATAAAGACAAAAAAATGTTGCAGGTTCTTCAGAATTGTTTTGTTTAGAATCCACCAAAAAAGTAGGAAATTGCATGATTGTGCATGAATGAAAGCATATTGTCTTGACCTTTAGAACATTTTTGACGACTCAAAAAAAGGCTTTAAAACACATTTATGGTGGTTGCAAAATTTGAAGAATATAAATAGTAGGAGTTTTTAGCTTTGATAGACTTAAAAAAACAACAAAAAAATCATATTCAGATTTTTTTATATTTTTTTTTCTGCAAATCACTGGTTCCAAAGTCTCACTGATTGATTGGTGCATGTCTACTGATTCCTTCTTTTATTTCAGTGTTTTGTGCCTTTGTCGTGAACCAGTTACTATTTTTTATGGGAGAATCTACTTAACGTCCTCTGATCTTTACTCATAGTCAGGATTTGACAAATATTGTTAATGAAGTACATTTTATTATCTGGTTGGAATTGAATTTCTTTAAATGTCTTAATTTAAACTTGAATTTTTTACACTTCATATTATATATCATAGACATGAATTTATGTATACGAAATGAAATGCATGCAAATTTTTAAACCAGTTTTATTGGATAAATACAAACACACTGTTTTATCACAGAATAAGAATGTCCTGCTGGTTTGTGGCAAATAAATTATTTAAAATGAACGTTTAATTACAGTGTAATGTCATTGTTCATGAGAACAATTTTCAAGTACCAGGAGTGCGTTGGGGTGGTCAGTTTTACAAGGAATTGACTATTGTTGTTCACATTATATTTATTTGAAATACAATTTAAACAGACTATTTTTAAATGTCATTGCAATCTTAAAAAAAGATTTAAAATTGTATCTGATGTCTAGGCTATTTCTTGCTGATGTTTTTAGTGTGAAGAAAAACAATGGATGAAACAATCAAAACACACGCGGAAGGCAGAAGTGGAAAATTAAGGTTTCACCTCTTGGAGATCAGGCAGAGAGAATGGCTTTGTACAGACACTCCTGCATTCCTCACAACTAAACAACCTGAGCAATTAGCTGCACCATTAGAGCTTGGAGAAGAGGAAAGAAGCTGTTAAGAGAAACACACTGGAAAGAGGAGGAGAGGGAGTGAGAGTGTCAGAAGCAGGGAGAAAACTTGGTGGCTCTTGTTCCACAGTGAGACCACAGTGCTGTTATGTGGAGTGTCTCGAAGCTGCACGCTGGCGACGCCGGGGCCATTTCGGGCGGGAGCTGATGAACTGCAGATGAACAATTTTGCACTTCGCTTAAGACCGGAGCTTACAGACAAACTCCTCCTCATTAGTTTTTGTCCCTCAGCTTGGGTGCCAGGCGCAGGAATAAATGAGACCACTATCAGCGGCCGCCTTGATAAGCCGCCTTATCTCATTAGGTTCCACATCAAAGTTAATCAGTGATGGGAATAGTAATTGGCCGACTAGACAATGCCACAGATCATGGGGCTTTTGTAGTGTATGTCATCTCCAAAACATCAGCAGGCTGGCGCTGGAAGATAGGGTGCATCTGCTGGGGAGAGAAGGAAAGAGGAGAGTGAGTGGGGAGTTGGAGGGGTGTGGGGGAGTGGGAGTGAGAGCTGGGAGTGAGTGTGCATGATGAGGAGCAGGGGGTGCGAGAGACAGCGAGAGGGGGAGAGAGAGAGCAAGAGAGAGAGGGGATGAGAGGGGAAAGGAGTAATGGCAGAGGCATAACAAGCAAGCTGCTCAGAATTAATGAGCTTACTCAATAAGAAAAGAATAACCAATCAGTGTGTGTTGGGCAAATATAATTTGGGAATAATTGCTTGATTGCTTTTCTATAGTAGGCTGATTTGACCACACACAAGAACTGAGAATTAAGATGTCAAGACAAGAATTAATTTGGCAAGCGAGGGCACACAAATGTTCCTCTCGCTCCCCACTCAGGCGGCTTGGAAGGCAGCCGTCGCCGCAAGTTGGAGCGCACTAATGATGAAAACCCAGTAGTAGATTGCGTATTCATTTCCCCATCTCTGTTTTACATAAAGAGAGCCACGGCTAATGCCACAGATGTTGGGATATCATACAGAAAAAAAAAAAGTTTGTGTATGCTAACACATTTAATTGGCATTTTTGCATATTCCACTCCATTGTTGATAGCTAGTTGCAGCTGATTGTTCCGTTGGTCCCCTCATTGATTTCAGTGCGTTATTTTTTTCCCCCATGCGTAACTGTCTGGGGATAGTAATTGGTTCGTTTTGACGCTTTCCATCCCCAAACAGTGCTTATTTCTGAAGTCTTCTCTTGTCTCTCAATTGCCAATTCGTGGAGGCTTAGAGTGTGTCTTTCATTACCCGCTACCTGCTTTAAGAAATCAGTCTCGACCTCACTCACACACACTTGGGCGCGGAGGCAATGAGGAAATATTTTTGTCCTCTAACAAAGTGCCGGTGGTCAGAGTAAAACATTAGAGAATAACTGACAAGACTACGGTTAGGAGAAGAGCAAAACAACACCCACCCTAGCACCCTAATGGCCAGCTGCACCCTGCTAATGACCCACATACACTCACGCACACACAAACCTACAAGAGTCTTTTTCCTACCAGCGAAATCTATGAGGTCTACAAATTTACAGTTTATTAATAGATATCATGCAGCATGATGCAGGATTTGGATTAGATTCAGCCAACTCACAGTCAATTTCACTCACAATAAGAAATGCATCCCAACCTGACCACATGCATATGAATCACCACATATATTTGCTCCCACATGTGTCTGGTACTTAGTTCCAATTAGGCTGAAAACACAGCCACTGTAACGGAGGCTGCTCACACCATCTCAGTTATCACTTCTCTGCAGGTACCGCGGCTGAGACTACTCATTTTCCATACGCAGACTGGTGCGCGTGCGTCTCAGCGTGTGTATGTCCATGTTCATTGACATTATTTGAGCAGTGAGGTAAGTAAAGGGAATAAATAAGCAGGCAGAGGTCCTGTCATGATGATGTTATTACCGCCCAGGGTTTGCCTGCAGCATTACGAGGACAGGCACGCTGCCATATCCCTCACTGTCACATCCGCACTCACTTGCACACATACCAGGGATGTAGGGCACATGCTCTAGGTAAATTTGCTTTGATCCGCATTGCACCTAATTGAGTCACAAGCAATGTCTCTATTCCCACATCAAGGAATTTGAAAATGCTAGATTATTTCGCTTGGGGATTAAACCTAATTTTCTTGTGTTACGCATTAACCTATTAGGCTGATTCATCTGCATTGCTAATGCTTCGGTGCAGACAGCTGTCACTGCCCTGCAAAAAAAAAAAAGAAACATGATCGTGCAATCCTTGAATGAGTGATCCCTCTGCCGATTAGTGGCAGTGAACTTCGCTGAGCCCAAGTGATAAGGCTGCAAAATTCCCAAGTTGCCAATAGCTCTGAAAATTATCAGACTGTAGGCAAAGGAGAAATTGTGCCTTCCGGCTCAGGGGCTTCAATCCAGGGTTTGCCCAGATTGACATTATTTAAAGCTATGGAAATGGGCTTTGGCTATCTGGAGGATTGCTAAAATAAGAAAATTTCCAGCAACATTTATGAATACGCTGACAGGAGAGGATAGTGGGCAAAATACATATAGATATATATGCTCTGCACATTCTCGAAAAAGCAATTTTAGAGTAATTTCACGATTTTATGATCTAATCTAAGGAAATGAATAAACAGATATGTATGGAAGGAAAACTCATACAGCTGTAGCATTCTTAGAGGACCTCAACCATCCTGACAGAGAAGCTACTTTAACAACAGCCACTATGAACTCCATGTGTTGACCAATTGCATTGTTTTCAAACCTGACGCAGTGGAAACAGAAGCAAAATACCTTCAAATCGCTACTGACGTTAAGCGTGGCCATACTGCTGTTTTGATGTTAACGCTACCTCCAGCAGAACCTAAAGCCATCTGCCATAACCAATCATGGTTTGAGAAGTCAGAGATAAAAAACTCTGAATACAAATGTATTGGTTTCTAGAGTACTTTCTATGTTACAGTATTCAGATGTTCAGAAATACATCTGTAAATAATGCCATCTGTGTACAACAATAAGGTTGTGAGGGTCTTGAAAAAATTACTTTTGCTTATCACGACATAATTCTCCTGTGATAGATTGGTTATAAACACCTTTTTATTAGGTTGCTTTATATATAGTGCCTATAAAAAGCATCCACCACCTTGGATCTCCTACCCTATTTTTTGGCTTTCATCAAAATGGACAAAATCACCTTTATTTTCTTTGGACCAAAGAACTTTTTTCCATTGGACCATGGAGTCTCCCACATGCCTTCTGGTAAACTCTTGTTGTGAATGGACCTTCCAGACACAGGTACGTTAATACTACAATCACCCGAGACACAGTCACTGCACTCAGGCAATCTCCATTCCATTAATTGTGAGATTGTTACACCAATTGGCTGGACCTCTGTTGAATTAGATCTGTTACTTTAAATAGGGTGAATAGTTATGTAATTGACTATTTTGTGTTGAATATCTTTATTTAATTGTCATTATTTTGTAGAAATCAGATTTCTCTTTAATATGAAAGATTTTTGTACTTTTTTGTAAAAACAGAAACATGTTGTTGATTGTGATTGATTTGTGAAAGCAAATAAAACATAAAAGATCCAAGCAGGTGAATATTTTTTAAAGACACTATACATATCAACAGATTTCAACTATTTTCTCGGCTTTCTGTGCCATTTTTGCAGATTCTGTTTGTCATGTGCTCAAAACTGGTTCCATGTGCTGTTCAATTTATTGCACATAAATAAGAATTATAAGTAATTCTTTGATTGCATATAGCCCCTTTTTTCTGAGAAAAGTGTAGACATGATAAATATACATTTTAACTATGACATATTTGCTGATAAGTAAAATGACAGATGTACTTGGTAGACTCAGGACTGTTGTTTGCATCCCTTTTTAGCATGTACAAGCACTAGGGCATAGATGCCAGTTTGCTCTGCCTGAAATAAGTGTGAACACTGATGACAAAAGCATTTGCATGCTGTATCATAAAGCATGCCTCCGTGCATGTATGAGCATAGCACAATTCTGTCTTTAAGTGTGAATGTGTCTGTGAGTGGATGAGTACGCTATCATCTCCCGTGAAAATGTGAATGTAGGGTGGAACACGGCCCCTGAGAGCCCATTTAAATGAGCACATCAATCGTTGGGCAGCCCCTTGTGTATCCAACCTTGGAGGGTGACACTTATATGCACATGCCCCACCCAGGACTTGTCAGTGGTGTTTTAATGGTGAACACACAGAATATGAATACTGCCTTCCTGTTTACTCCATTTTTAAAATGTTTACTTTAATCATCTATGTTCCCGTTTTTGCTTAAGCATTGTGCAAATTGTAACATACACATGTGTGTATCTGTGAATCTCAGGTCTGTGTGAATATGGTACTGGACACTTCAGCCTGCATAATGGCTCCAACTTCATTGGATATAGTCATTATCATTGGTATTCAAGAGTGGTGTGGCTTCAAATTATCACAATAGATTCTGAACCATTCTCACCCACTGTCTAATTGCGCAGGAGTGTCGGACACAATGCATCATGCCCCGAAAAATCTGCATTGTCAAGTTGAATTGATTTGATCTATTTGTGAATGCTTTACAAAATCTACCATTGCCCTGCATGCTACAGTCAATCTTAACAGGTCAAATTGTAGCTGAAACCTAAGACCACACCTCCAAATAGAGATTTAAGTTTGAAAAGGCCTGGTGTGGTGCTCAGTTTGGTTGTTGCCAATCAGCAACCCAGTGGCTGTATCCTTAATGCAACTAGTCCCAGAGCACAAAGGCTAATCAATGTCACAGTGGAAGCGGAGAATCCCCTGGCCCACCCTATTTGACTTAACTGCTCCGTTTGTGCTCCTACTGATCCTGTGGTCTTTGTGTACATTGTAATGAGTGCTGACATAATCCTACGGATTTTCCTGGAGGCCAAGCCTTCGCCACCCCCACCAGGCCAGGGGCTTCTACCCCGATCCAGGAGGGCTGCCAGAGGGGAGAAAGGCAAAATCACAATACCCCTCCACCCCCATGAGATACTTACATTTAGGGATGGTTTGAAGCTCTCTGTGATTGAGCTCGTAACCCATTTTAATCCTATTAACACCAGCCAACAAAAGCCAAATCTGCTCCAGGACAGGCAAGTCTGGGGTTGAGGAAAGAAAATGTGTCTTCGAACTAAAGTGAGATAAAATTGTTGCAGCAAAAAGATGCAAACCTAAAAAGCTTCCTTTCACTTTCAGTTTTTAGAGAGAAAAATCATGTGAACAATATAAACACCAAGCAAAGTACACAAAAAGCCCTTTTGTTCAAACTCTGTTTTAAAATGATAGACCACAGCTACTCTCAATAGCCTCTTTCACAAAACAGTTAAGTCTGAAACCTGCAAAGACGATCTGCCTTTGACATACATAAATCACCAATCAAGGACATGATATCCAGCACACAATGCAAGCTTTTTCAAAAATCAAGCCAATGTTGATTTTTGGAACTGAAGGAGATGTGAAGATAAATTTTGCAATCACCAGCCACTTAATTAGTTGTATCGTCTGCGTTGCAGTTGTATGTTCAACACTTTAAAACATGTCAGAAACATTTTTTGGAGATTTTGGTCCTTGTCCGGAGGATAGCATCAAACAGTTGCTGCAGATTTGGTGCAAATCCACTGTTACATCATTTCCCAAAGTTGCTCTGTTGAACAGGGATATGGTGACTCTGGATGCTATTGGAGTCCAGTGAACTCAAGGTAATGTTTGAGAAATCAATTTAGTGAAGTACTGCTGATCCTTGAGAAATGGTGCATTATCCTTCTCAAGGCAAACATTGAAAGATGGGAACAGTGCAGTCATAAAATTATGCATGCAACAATATTCAATAAGGTGTGGCATTTAAGTGATGCTCCGTTATGGTTAGTGGGACAACTGTGAACAAAGAAAGCATTCCTCACATCAATATATTATAACCACCAGCAGCCTAGAATATTGATACCAGGCAGGTAGTCTCCATACATTCTTGCTTTGAGCCAAATATAGACTATCACTGGAATGTAACAGCAAAAATCAAGAATCCTAAGACCATGCAGAATTTTTCCAATTCGTCATTCGGATATTGTTATTTTTGTTAAACCTTTGTAAGATATTTTCTGCTCTTAGTTGACAACAGTAATAATAAGTGTGATCCTGTAGTGACATAGCCCATTTGCTTCGACGTTCGACGTATTGTACCTTTATGGACGTTATGATGGCAACAAGATATTTTATTTTCCTCTACTCAACATATCACTGCTCACTTGATATGTTCCCATTTTTTAGTCCATTTGCTATAAACCAGAGAGTTGGTTCTGTATTCAGATCTAAGTAGATCATCAGTTTCTGAAATACTCAGATTATCTGGCAGCAACATCCCTGCCATGTTCAAAGCCACTTAAATCCCCTGACTTTCACATTCTGATGCTCAGTGAACTTACAACGCTGAGTTAATCATCTATAGATGGCAGAAGGCATTGATTTGCTGCCATATGATTGTCTAAATTGCCACTTGTGTCTATAAGCAATTTAACAGGTGTACCATTTGAAATGGCTGAAGTTTCAGACAACTTCAGTTCTACTCTTGACATTGTTGGTGTATGATGTCTTATGGGTTCTGCTCTACTTTCAGGCATAGTTGTTGGGAGAGGTGTAGGTCGAGTTGCCTGTTTATATTTGATGCACTACAGAGCGACCTGTCCAGTGGACATTAATGGCAAGGACTGATCTGTGTTGCACTATGACAATGCATGTCCCAGAGCATTTTTGAAGAGCAATTGATGGCTGTATAGTAGCACAGGCTGTTTGTAATTGCTTTATCACACTCTAGAACTGGGAGCCGGACTCAACCCTATGCAAATCAGCTGGTACAATACTGTGACCACTTTTGGAGTTGAGTTCAGTCTCTCATGGGTTTTCAGTTCTTATATAACAAAATGAGCAGGCAAAAAGGCATCAAAATCAAAGATAATTACACACGAAGGTAAACTAATTTAGCCAACATCCCTCTCTGAGGTTAGAGGACAGGCCTTTAGAAGGAAATAGTAATGAATGTACAGCACAGTGCTGCACAGGAAATCCGTCCAGTGTCTTGTGGGTGTTGCTACCTCGAGGTCAAGGAACAAATACCGGGAAGCTCTCAATGCACTTTTGTTTTGGGTGCGTCGTGGAGCAAAGAGGCCAAGTATGTTGGTGGTCCTCGCCCTAGACGCCTCAGAAAGAGAAGAGTTTTACACATCTAGTGTGGCAGCTTAAAACCCACCATTGTTTGAAAACAAGAAGGGGAACAACACACCCTGCCCATACTGGCAGGGTGTGTTGTATAGCCCAACAGGGTAGGATATGAGTAGCCATACGACAAGTGAATAATAACTTGGATGAAAAATTAAACTCTGTGCAAGGAACATTGATACTTCAGTTATCTCAGTAGTGTGCTGTCTGCTTGTACGCTTATCCTCCTTGTCTCATCCACCTCCACTTTGCTCATCACAGCATCACTTTGTCATAATAGTGGTCTTATCCAGTAGGAAAAGCTATGCATGTGATTATAATTGTCACTGTGGGGTCTAAGTGATGAAGTGAGATATGCCATTACAGCGGGGTAGTGTTTGACATGGATCATTAGAGGCAGAAGCCTTTAACAAAGATGCGCCGGGCCATGAACCAAAACTCCAAGGGGAATAGTGTGCACCCCTGCTCATTGCGCAGACATCATTATTTAGACGGTGCAGAAAATCCTGCTTCTTTGCTCCCTTCCCAGTGGAGGTTCTCCAGCGCAGTGTGGGAAGTGTACATAATCAGTGAAGTGAGACATGCTATTGGCTGACTAGTAGAGACAGACACTGTGCTCCTGTGAACCTCTTGTGAGGTCTGCCCTTCGCTCTTTCCAGGGTGAGGTCCTTTAAGTATCCTTCTCTGAGACAGGCCACGCTTGTGGCAGCCTAGAATTCGTTTGCGTATGGCTCTGACCTTTCCTATAATGAGTTCGCGTCATAACCATTGACCTAAAACAAATTCAACAAAATGTTCTCCACTGCTGATATTCAGTTGAAAAAAAAAAAACAGAGAAAGTGTGACCAAGAAAAGCAGGAAAGGGGAGAATTACACAGTGAGGGACCACATCAATGAGCTGGACTGGTATCATAAAGTCTCAGTTTACAAGCATTTTAGCTGATCGCTAATTAGGTAACAGCTTATTTCCGTTATGTGTTGATTAAAGAACTGTGTAATAGAGATCCTCAGATTTACTTATAATGCTTGTGGCTGCAGACATGAAGCAGTGGGAACATCAATAGGCAGACTAAAATAAATAAAAACAGACAAGTAAATAACAAGCAAGGTGTTTAAACTGGATAGTAAAGTATATTGCAATATTCATGTCAGTCTCTTATTTTTCTTATATATATATATATATATATATATA
>CAEGAE010076705.1:0-39035 GCA_903067095.1 Girardinus metallicus
AGCACTCATTCAGCTCACCTGTCTCACTTGATTGCTTACCTGTTCCACCTGGCCCCTGCCCTACTTAAACACCTCTCAGCCTCTGCCTCCTTGCCAGATTATCGACAGCCACGAGCCAGTAGAGATCCAGCGTTTGTTTTCTTCCAAGCCTCCAGTGATTCTACGACCCCCACCTGTCCACGGATTTTCCCCTTCTGCCTAGCCCTTCTCGGATCCCTCCAGTTCTGGATTTTTTGGACCCTGACCCAAGCTCTGCCTCACGACCACCGAATATCGCCTGCTCCTCAAGCTAAGTTTGCTCTCTCTGTCCTCCTGTGTATGACCCCTGCCTGTTCTTCGTCAAAGTCCCTGGGTGTTGCCTTTTGGACCTCCGTGTGGAGATCTTCCCCGCTTCCACAGCAGCCGGTCCTAGCAGTTACCTGCACCTCCCCGCCGTCAGACTCTCAGTTCCTCTGCCCCACCCGTCCTCTGCACTTACAGTGTTGATGACCGCACCCTGAGCAGCATCAGAATCAGCAAATAAATTTTACTTGCTTTATTTCCCATTGCATACTCCTGTGTGTGGTTGATTTTCCGGGTCCCCACTGGGTGTCCTTACAGATACATGATGGTAGCAACGTTTGCTGTGGAATGTTTGTCCTTAGCAGGGACAGCGAATTTGGTCAGACAGGAAAAAGGATGAAGTTATGTGCAGAATAAATGGCGTAAGAGCGTTCAAAAGACTTGAGATAAAAGATTCTACTTAAACACTGTTAAAAACAGACACTCAAACAATGTATGTTTATTTTAGAAAGGCCCAGTCAAAGTCCAAACTTAAATTCAACTGAGAATTTTGAAAACTGGTGTTTATGGATGATCTCCACCTAGTCTGACTGAGTGTGAACTATTTTACTAGGAAGAATTGGGAAAATTCAAAAGTCTAGATGTACAAAGCTGGTAGAGACACACACCAAAAGCAGTCTGAAAACAGCAGCGTTAAACGCAAATGTATTTAATTTTTTTCTGTTTATTTATTTATCTGTTGTTAATAATATTTATTTATAAAAGATTTGAAATTCATGTATCGTCTTTTTCCCCCCACTCGACATCATATAAGGTTTGTGCCGGTAACGTTACAAAAAGTTGCATAGTTTTGCAAAGCACTGCGAGCCCTGAGAAATCAGACTGGGTTTACAAATTTCTGCTTAGTCAAAAATGCTCCATTCAGTCTAAGCTAAGTGACAGATGCTGTCAGACATCAGACGCTGCTGCTTCTGACAGTTATGACGGTGTTCTCTTTTAAAGGTATTGCAACTTGATATCTGAGCTCTTTCTGAAGCAAGCTGCAAGGTGAAACTGCACTCTAACTGCTGCTGAAATGATGGTGAAATGAAAACTCTCTTGTGACAGTCGTCCCTCTCGTTGAGGAGCCCTCTGGGACGCGTTTTATGGAGCTTGTAGGTCGTTGTTTTGTGGCGTTTGGGCTGACATGAATCTCCTTTCTGCTGCTGGAAAGCAGAGCAGCGCTGCGTCAGACGCACTGGGAGAGTTGGTGGAGAGCTGAAGCTAAAGCGGCGAAAAACTGCTGCTTTAGTTTTCCTGCAGGCAGAGCTTTACGAGGCAACCAGTCGTCCACTGCATACCTGGCTGACACTCAAACACACATCGACATATTCAACCTCAAGGCTTGTGAGGTTCCTTCAGTGATTCAAACCAGGTGATTAACAACTTCATTATCATTTCCTTTTCCTCTCACCAAGACATGCACGAACACCCACTCACACTTTGTTTGACCCTGAGTGTTCAGTTCATATCCTCATTCTTTCTCCTGATTTTTACCCACTCTGCTCCTACACGCACACACCCGCACACACACACGCAATTAAACACCTCTCCTAGCCTTTTGTGCAAATCCCCGCATTCCTTTGCTTCAAATAAAGCACTAATTAGCTCATTTCAAATCAGAGGGAGATTTACAGAGCTCACTCCATAAGCTGTCACACCGGTTGCTTTGTGCGTTCACATTGTTGAAAAAATGCGCACGATCTCCGGTGTAACACAAAGCACACTAAAGGGAATCACGAGTGATAACTATTGGCAGGAGGGGGCGCGGCTGGGTGACAGTGCGGCGCTGTGGCATAAAAAACAATCCTGCAGGGTTTCGCCTCGACACGACTGCTGTCAACAAGGCTCAGAAACAGATGCAGAAAATGATTTGAAAAAGAATGAAAAAGGGTAAAAAAAAGTTTGAGACTAGGTCAGAGTCGTACAACCTTGTCACATGCCATTAGTGGACTGGTTTCCACTTTGTGGCCCTGTCACTACTTACTGCTCGTCTGACACACATAAAAAAAAAAAAAATGGATGCGGGGCCTATTTGTCCTGAAGCTAAATAGTCAAACATGTCAAAGGGAAAGTCTACACATGACAGAAAAATCTGTGCTGCAGGTTGTCATTGTGTACTGTTCAGGAATGTCTCCTTCTACTGTGGAGTTATTCATTTCTTCGTTTTGTTTTAACTTGTTTTATTTTTATTCAACAGAGAAAGAAATCTATATATTTATACGTAAATATATATGTAACCTTGTTTTTCTCCAAGTGCTGGCCTTGGAGAAAAACAAGGCCAGCACTTGTTTTTGGTGGAAATCTTACATGTTACTCAATTAATCACTATTTTCTATTCAAAATGTCTTGTGACACACTGACTAAACTCACATCTGCTGTATTTCTGACTTTGAGCGAAAAACAAAGAGAACTTGAAACCTGACAACTGTGGGTGGGAAAAATAGTTTGTTGAATGATTTAAACCTGTGAGGGCATGTTTCTGAGGAAATTGCATACAGCTGAATAAATAATAACAATTTCCTATGCTGTGTTTTATGTGAGAGCTCTGTGACTGAATATGGTTTCGGTCGTTTTTTGTTTTTTTTTGTCGGTTCCCCTGCTGTGGAGAGTTTAATGTACTCCAATGAGCCTTTTTAAAAGTCGGTGCATGTTTGTTTCCCTCATGGCTGTTTGCTAACAGAAACCATTCATATGGTAAATGCTTTCCCATTTTCCTACATGAAGTCAGACACCTTTTTACTGGTGAGTGTGGATTTTCCACACCTTCTGCCCCCATGTTTCTTTAGCTATTAAAATGAGATTAGATTTTTTTTGTGTCAGCTCTATGTATAAGAATGAGATAACCTTACAAAATGTTATGGAAAACAATGTTATAACTGTTATAACCTGTTATATTTTAAAGCTGAAGAAACGTGTGTTGCCTCATATAAACAAATCTTATAGTTTGCTCTATTTACATTTATTTTAATGTAACTATCATAAATCAATAAAATTGTTGAACTTTTGATCGGAGTTTGCGTACTTAGATCAGAAATAAAATTCCTTATTTTTTTAATCTAAAGATGTAGACATATACAGTAGTAGGGAAATAAATTTTCAATAGTAAAACCAATGACTGTACAGTTGTGGACCAGTCCTTATCTTTTAAATTTATGAATAATTTGTTTGTAATAATGTGGAAAATGTGGTATGTAGTGATTGATCAGTGAAACATACAAGTACAGAAAATATTTTTTTAATGATCCATCTATGCATCAAATCTAACTCCGGCATGATTATGGTTTTAACCCACTCTATGATCAATACTCACCTGCAACCAACTTTTTCTTGACTCAACCAAATCAAATGAACGTTTCTGTGTCATAATTCTCTTGATTCTTGGGACTGAAAACACCTTAGAATACAAGCCTGTTGAAGCCTTCACTTGTGCCTGTTTTAGATTTTTCTCTCCAGTAGTGTGAACATCCTCTGAGCAGCAGCGTAAGTCCTGATGACATGAGTGTAGCACGTAAATAAAACCAGATGACAACTGCATCACTCGGCTCCCTTTTCCCACAGTCGCGCTAACTGCCATAAATCATTGGCATTAGCGGAGAAACAAATGTTTAATGAAGTTTGCCGTAATACCTATAGAAAAAAAATGTAATTCAAAACATGACTGAAAGCAATGAATTAAAAAATAAAGTAGAGTAGGGTTTCGTGTCCTGCAGGTTCTGGCCAAGAAAAATGTTAGCCGGGTGTTATAGACCCATAAAACGTACTGCAATGCTCCAGGCAAAATTGAGGCTGACATTTAAAGTTAATCATACTGGTCCTTCTAAGTTTTACAATTAGAGATTAACAGTTATATGTTTCTGCAACTAATTGTTTTCTACGGATATATCTTCCTGTTGCTGTGTGCTGTTTTTCATTTGTGGTATTCCTTGGTAAATACACTTTTAGCAACACCAAATTATTGAAAGCGGCTTAAACACTGTAAGATGACAGTTGTAAGTAATTTGGTTATAGTTAACTTAACGGTAATTAAGATCTACTGCAATCCTCCGACAGGTATAACCACACCAGATTATACCTTTATGTATGGCTGGAAGAGCTTAATGGATGCGTACTGGCATAAAACTTCCAGCGAATGTTAAACAAACACTTGTAGCCATAAAAATAAGAGAGGAAACACCCATCACCCCCGTCCCACTCAGTGAGTCATTGAAGACAAAAGAGGCGAGTTGAGGATGCTGGGAGGAAAATGAGGTTGAGGTAGTGATGGAGGAACTGAAACCCATCATGGGAGGAGTGAATATGGATCAATTTTCACACTCAGACTCATAACTGACCTGCAGACACTGGTTATTAAATGAAAACTGGCCACCTGGCACCCATGCGCAGACCATCCTCCGGGTCAGAAGTCAAACTGCTGACGGCACACAATGGAAGATTAAAAGGAAATCCTGTAAACCGTCTGCCAGGAGAGGGCGTGTTTGTGTTGAAGATGATTGCATTGCTTCATTCATAATTAAACTATCTACAGCAGATGCCAGAACAAAGCGTCCATAATTAACAGAATAAAGAACATAAGACTCGATTCTCCTCTTATGCTTTTGGGGATTTCAGTGACTGTAAGCTGGCTCAAGTGATGGGAGTCTGCCCTGCTCATGACTCACCAATGGGCCGGTTTTTGACACACTACTTTCCAACAGCTCGTCTGGAAAGTCGGAGCAGGGGTATTCCAGTACTATAAATGCACCATGTAAAGACACTTGCAACGAATCAAATTTTAATTAGGTAAGGAAGTGATATCAGATATCTATTTGATTGGTCACAGGAGCATCCTTTAAGGAGTGTTTTGTGTTTGAGAAGATTACAACCGACTACACCCTTGCTTCCTCCATCATAAACGCCATTGGAACCACATGTCTGAGTCGACGTATGAAAAAGCCAACCCTGTGTCTCAGGAACTGTGATTTTGTACTTTTAGTGGAGCTGTGTTTGCAACTCTATCCAAATTTAAAGAAAACATTCTCAGAGACAAAACTTATATTATATTTGTATTATTTTCTTTCTGTACATTTCCCTCCATCCATTGTCGGCTGTTCATCTGAGATCAGCAGGCAGAGTAACAGGTCCAGGACAGAAACCCTGACATTTCTCTCTCCCACTGACGCTCAGTGGATATACAATCCCTACAGGAGGTTTTGGGTCAGGCCCAGAGTCTATTCGTTCTGGCGTTCCCCCTCACAAGAAAAGCAAAATCAGAACTTAAAATAGATTTCAGAATCTTTTAAAATTCTTGTATCCTCATCCAACACCAAGTCAAACTTGAAAATATTAAAGCTAATTCAAAGATAATATTTCCATTTGCTAACTGCCAGAAAATTTTTTTTCTTTAGAGATTTTACTCTAACTTTCTTTCTTTCCAGAAGTTTCCATAGAGAATGATTACTGTCTTTTGTGGGAAAGGACGTCATGGCTTTGGAAACTTCTCATAGTTTAAATGACATATTTGAGTTGATCGGAGGAACACTTGGAACATGTTGCTCTTTAGTCTGATACGATTAGAAAGTCAAAAATATTTAGACAAGATAACAGAAAGAGAATTGTGGAGCTGCTCGATATGTAGCAGAATGTTTTCCAAGATCCTGACCTGGATCTGAACGACTCCATCAAAAAAGAGATTTTATCTCAAGAAACCTTCTGGTAAAATAATGGTTAAACAAAAGAAAGATACTCTACAGAGGCACCAATGGAGGGCTTCTGACCATATACTCCCTTCAGTACAGAAGGCAGTGGCTCACCTCCAAGACCCCCAGATCTCCAGAGATACTCATTTTGTTTCTATAGCAGAATCAAGTCACTTTACTGAAGAAGTTGCTTTTATGTCATTCGTTTTACATCCCCTTGACAATCTGGTGTTTTGCTTAAAGTTAGTTTGTTTCCAAATATATAATTTATTAAAACACCTTCCAGTTACGATCGTTTCAAATTTTACACACTGTAGTTTGAAACGAAAGCATGACAACATGATTTAAGTTCAGACTTTGAGCCACATTTCAAATGAGACAACGTGTTTAGTCTCAGTAATTGAATCGGTGAGTTGCGAGTGATCTTCACAGAAAATTTTTCTTCCACGTTGAAAAGTTCAGTTTTCTTTTTCAGCTGTGAGGCCCAGTGAGCTTGGCAGCTCAGTCCAAAAAAACACGTCTGAACCTTCGAAGATTCATGGAGCTGTATCTATCTTCTGTCACATCATCAATAAATAGTGCTGAACCAGTGCTATTGGAAGCCGTGCAAGCTTTTTTCCACCGACTCTTTGTGTTACAAATGTGCTATTGATTAGAAACTCAAGATGAAAACTAAAACAGACTTTAAGTCTATTTAATATGTAACTAACTTTTTGTTCTTTTCAATTAAATTTTTTTATAGTCTGTTGCTGCTTTCTATGCACAAATATACACATCTTATGCATTTTGTTTTTAATTAGGTAGCGCATTAAATTGATTTTCAATCTGACATTTTTTAATAACTATACAGAGTTATATTTATTGTTGTGAATATGTCCTGGTTGTAGTCTGGTTTTCTATTTTTTCTAGTTTTATATGGACTTTTAGCTTAGTTTGGATGTGCATGCTTCCATTGCTGGTACAATCAAAGTTCCCCACTTTGAGGCATTAAAGTAGATGCTGCTACATTCCTTAACCTGGAAAGAACTCATTGAGATCTAACATCCCCTTTGCGAGACTGTCCAAGTCTAGACAGACAGCATGAAACACAATGGTAGGTGTAAAACACAGAACGTATTCAAATTAAGGTAGTATACTTGAAAAAATAAAACACTTTGATGGGATGACAACCTTTTGTACACAGTTTAGCAAGGATAGACAATAGATAAATGTATAAGATAACCAGCCTGCAAAAAATTTGAGTTTTGCTGTCCATTTTAAGTAGAAGAGGCAGAATACACCAAACACTGTTTTCTCAGTACAAAACTTTAAAAGATGATATCTTTCCAGTGTGTTTGTGTGATTTAGGCATGTAAATATGATGGAAACAAACCAAGAATTGCCTTATTAACGACGACATGTCAATGATACAATCCACAGCCAGTTTACTAATGGGAACCAAGATGACCATATAATATTGTTGAAGGAAGATCTCGTTTCTGTTGGACATGCGAAAATGTTCTAACACATTTGAACTAAAGTGTCTGTTGATGCGCTGCCATCCTTAAACATGTAAAAAAGTTAGAAAATCTTTGTCATTAAAACTACTTTTTATAAGTAATTTTATCTAAAAAAAAAAAAAGGGGGGGCGGGGGGGGGCAACGTGACATCTGAAGTCCAAACAATATCGCAAATAGGAAGAAGATTCTCTCTCACAAGTTCTTTCAAACTCCTCGTTTCATATCAATAAAGTGGCACTGGGTATGATTTCTGATGCATAGCAACAACATTTTAACAAAGAATACTTTTGAAGAAACATATTAGCTCCCCAGTAAAGCCCACATTTCCACTCTGGAACATATTTCACAGATCTGGTAAAATTATTTTCACTATATGCTGATTTTTTCTAATATATTTTGAAAATGATTCATAAGTTTCTTCCACTTAACAACTTTGTGTTCTTCTGTCCCATTAAATTTCCAATAACTGAAGTTTGGGGTTTCACCATGTGAGAGGGTTTGTGCAGTATTAACAGTTTTGCAAACATCTACATGCATTGGAGATGACAAGCGCTTCTGCAGGATATGTTGTCTTCATTTAGTTGAAGGTCAGTTTATTTATCCAAACTCAAGTTAGTTGCAGATCTTCAAGCTGGGAAATAACAGCTTTTTCCCATGTTGAGCAGCTGTGGGCACAGAGCCACATACTTGTAATGTATATAACCACACATGCACGCACTTTAACCTTGCAGTGATATGAATAAGGGTATGCAAAACCAAAAACAGATGAACATTTTTGCAAACATACAGAGAGAACACCCATCAAGTTCAGAAACATCAGTCTGCAACTAAAAATAGTGGCAAAATAACCAAGTGAGCGCGCACACAAAAACTATTTTTTATATGTTTCATTAGTGAGTCAGATTGTTGGAAAGCAAACATGACTCCAGAGTTCAGGCATCTTATAATCACTCATACATCACACACAAACCCATAGAAGTTTTGTGACTAAAACACCATAAAGTCTTGACGTTCTACATTTCCTTTAAATAGGAATGTGGAGTGCATTTTATATGGTTTTTAATAACGCCTCACTTTTTCTACTTTTGCCCATCTTTGTGATTTTTTTCCAATTCTGTCATTATAGCATTTTTATACTTAGTATCTGTCTTTATGCACAAATAAATTTCACATAAGCTCAGTCAGCGAGTGTTGATGTTTGTCTTGGTCTGTGTTCGGGTTCACACAAGTTTACTTTATTTGGAAATATATTAGTAACTGTGTTAGTAAAAGCAGGTCTTCAGTAAATTATAATAATAATCACAAAGCAAAACATAATAGTTGTTCATGCTTTCAGTAAAACAAATATTACTACAAGTATAATTAACAAGATATGCAGTGAAGTATTGCAGGGTTTCTCAGCTCAAAAACATCTTCATCCTTGAACTTACCACAGACAATAGAGGAGGCAAACCAGATTTTGAAGTGTAAGCAAATGCGGTCTAAAACATGACTTTTTATCAGAACTCTGCCATAGGAATGATGTATCCGGTATTCAAAATATCACTTTGCAGTCAACACTTGTGCTTCAGCTGAATTTTCATTCCCTGCTCTTGGTGCTCCGTATGTGGCTAGCCTCCAGTCATGAGGTCATGTTGTTCACACTTAGTTTTTAAAATTTTTGTTCTTTGCTTTGAAGTGAAAGCTTGACTAAATAATCGGTTTAAAACTATGTTCACAGCAAAGAAGATACTATTGACTGCTGCAGCATCTGTGATATTATCTATCCGTTGTGCGCTGACAACAGCACATGTTCAAGATTTAATAATGCAACTGAAGAACTATTCAAATGTGGACCTGCTGGTTTGGATCAGATTAGATCATTTTTTAGCCGGGTTCTGCTAGAGGCTTCTTCATGTTTAAGGGGAGTTTTTCCTCTCCACTGTCACTGCGTACATGCTGATCATGTGGTATTGCTGCAAAGTCAAAGACACAACACAAGCAGCTGTCCACTGCCACTGTAAGGTCACCCAGGGGGTAAATGCTGCAAGTCAAAGACTCAACGCAATACTTCTGATTGAAAACTTTTTTCACCAATTTGAATAATAAATTGAACTTGAATGCAATGTTTGACGACTGGGATGAACTCGAAAGTGTGTTCTTGACTGGACTGAACTGACTTGAGATGACGGGTGTTCTGAGCTGGCACTATCTAAATTGACTAAATTGACCTGAACTCGATTGTTCTGCTTCATAAACCAAGTGTGTTTGAGCTTACGGTCACCAAGTTCTGGCCAAATATTCCTCTTTTGGATTGTCTAAAGCAGAATTCATGGCTCCATGGTTGTTTTACAGCAAAGAAGCCAAAGACCACCACCTCAATGTTTGACTGTAACTCTGATGCTCTTTTTCTGAAATGCTGTTAGTTTTACACCACATGTATGAGGCACCCACCTTCCAAAATATTGCTGTTTCTTGGCAGATGAGGGATGGTTTTTGTATTCCTTTTTTTCCGCCAGCAGTGGTTTTCACTTTGTAACTCTCCAATGGACAGCATTCTTGCTAAGTATCGTTCTCATAACACAGACCAAACTGAGGGAAGTGAGGCCTACAGTGGTTTTGATGTTGATTTGTTTTTTTTTTATTTATTACCTCCTTCAGGAGTCATGGAAGTGCTCTTTAAGTGCTCCAGGGAAGGTTCACCTATGTTCCCTGTTTTCTCCCTGTGTGGCTAATGGCTCTCACTGTGGTGTGCTGGAGCCCTAAAGCCACAGAGATAACTTTCTAAACCTTTTCATACAAATAGATTGAAATGACTGGTTCTGTGTGTGCTCCTAAAGAAAATAAAGATATTATGATAAGGGGGGAAAATGTGACAGTGTGTCATATCTGTTCTCAACTAGCAATAAACCAAACCTCATAATAAAAACATATGGACTGTAACACTGGCCTTAATGCCAGATGTCATAAATGCTGTCTAATCTGTCTTTTCTGATCATACTCAGGCTCTCCACTGCTGCTAGAATTAGCACATGAGATTATGAAAATGTCCAAGGGGGACAGTTTATGACAAACCTAAGAGCACAAGTGAGACTGCCAAATAGTCATTAGCAAACAGGAAAGTTCACAAACTCTAACCAGACAGAAGCAATGTGGTGAAAAAACAGCTTGTCAGTTTTAACCTTGGATGACTGTCTCCAGAAAGAAAGACAGAAAAAGAAGGACGCAAGGTAAATTCAGAGCTCTTAGGTTAAATAAAACCTAACCTGCAGGAGAAACACCATCTCCACAGGTAGTGGATGACAAGCCCATATGGTCCAGTTCAAATTGATGTCTGTGCAAAAAAAAAAAAGAAAAAAAAAAAAAGACATTTTTGTGCCACATGTGTGAATAATGGCTAGCGGTTTTGTCACCAAGCGTGTGAAGCGTCACATTGCGGTGACACATTTCTGCGACAGCTCCCAGCAAAGGCAGTGCAGCTGTACTTTGACATGATAACTAGTGACAAGGAGAGGGAGAGGCAAAGGAAGGAAAAGCTAGTCTACTTGCAGATAGCAGCTGTAGGGCTTATTTCATGGCTTCAAAAAGTGCTTTTAGCAAGAGTCTCTGTAAATCTATTTGTGTAGAAAATGGGAACTTTGTGCGCCTTGAATTAGCTCCTTGGTGCAAAATTGAGTGTTGGTTTACTTTCTCACTGATATCAGCAGAGGCAGTAAACCTTTGCCCCAGATTTATATGCATTGTCTGACTTTGGTCTGTGTTTATTTGCACATGGTCCCGTAATCCTTTTCTCTGGTGCTGGGGACACATCTGTCCCTTCAGTCTCAACCAAAATGTCATCTTTTTACCGTCCTAATAAAACGTATTGGTCGCTATTAAGCTTTTAGACACTTGTGAAGACATTTATCCAGTAAAACAGATTGGGACAAAGACAATGTAGTAGGTTTAAGAAAAGGTCACTCCTTCCAGGTTATGAAGCTGGATAGACTCATTGTTCATCTTTACAGCTGTCAGTTTCCAGGCGAAGCTCAATGCATCCGTCAGCCTTTTCTTTAATAGGAAAAACAGGCTCTCTGTTCAGTCATTGATTTAGCTCCTCCATCCTCACTATCTCCACTTACACCTTCAGGTTTGATCAGAGCAAGTTAAATCAAATTTGCCCTGAGTGTATCTGTGTATGAGTAATAAAAAAACAAAGCAGATATTGGAAATCAAGAAGAAGCACATTGGCACACTGTGTTTGTTGTTGTTGTGTGCGGTTGATTACTTAAACCCTGGTGCATTTGTTCTTCTGCGTTCGTTCGTCAAACAGCCGCAAATTGAGCAGCTGTATTGTATCCTCTGAAAGAAAGAGGCCCATTTGTTTAGATTTGGCTTGTAGTGCGTTTGGTTCTCTCATACAGCCCCCAGCATAGCCAATTTGATTACATGGATATCTGTTGCTCTGCCTTGGTGAATAAAATAAAAATACATCAACAAAAGAAGTCAATATGCCCCATAGCAACTCAAAGAAACATCTCATTCTACCAAAGGAACGTTCAAATTAAATAACTTAATTTTTTTAAATGAGTTTTAATCCAAAAACTTCAGTTATGCATCATGAGTAAATTTTCTTCTAGTTTTGTTGATTTTTAATGTAATATTTCTTTCTAATGTTGATTTTTATCCTATGAAATGCTTATTTAAATTAAATTGATTAGTTAATGTTAATACTTTGAATACTTTCATCCCAAAATATTACACTTTTGCTCATACAGATTTACAGTACCGTTATTTTTTTTTACATCTACATTCAAATAAAATTAAACGAAATGTTGTGTCTCTTGTAAAGATGAGCACAAAAAAACCTAAAATTAACTCTATTATTAAACTGTTGGGAAATTAAATATTGAGATTGAGAGATGTTCTGCTTTATATTAATGTGAAACATTGATGAGAGATTGTGATTATGTTTATCCATACCCACAAAAAGAAAAAAAACAATGTTCTGGTGGCTGGAGTGTAGCAGTGGTCTTGGTACAACCAAAAGAGCAAATGTGTTATCATAACAGAACTCATCTTATCTGAGCTTTGTCTTGGGTTCTGGGTCTTAACACACACTTGAGGATGTTTTTGTGAAACTCTGCATTGACAGTCTAATTATGTTGGATAAAACGCCACTAAGGAAGCCTGTCGCAGTTGAATAAAATGACTGGTACCCTGTTAAGACCTGAAAAACCTAATCTGGTCATGGAGACTGAGAGATCTTTCACTTACAGCTGTTTTTACTTACAGCTCAAGACCCAACATTTGTCAGCAGGGATGTTTCCCAGCACGGAGCCTTAATCAGTCCAACAAAAAGTGTGATCTTTGCTCTCTTCAAAAGTTTGATCTCTACATTGTTACTAGGGACATGCTACCATTCAAATTATGACAGGAGTGCCGGGAGCTGATGCAATCAGAAATTCTTGATCTCACATCATGTGGCCATGTGCTTCAGGCACACCCTACAGACAAAACATAGTACTCATTGTAAATGTACTCTTTGAAGCAAAATAAATTAAAAACATGTCAAGTAAAACTGAAGGGCTGCAGCTATTTTATGTCAAAAGTAATTAGTTATAATTATGCACATATTTTATTGAAAAGAGCTGTTTGTGAATGAGAATGCTCTAATTCCATTTGTGATTAAAAGCAAAAATATTTTACTGTCAGACATTAATACTGGCAGTTTAAAAATAGGCATATATTACAAATTTTAATTTTGTTCATTCATATTCAAAGTGTAACCTGTAACACTTTTAATAAGTACTCTGCGTTGTCTCTCTTGGCTTTTTCTCAACATTTCTTACATTCAGTGAACACATTCTCATTTATTTACAGTTTTGTTAATTCAAATAAAAAATAAATAAATAAAAACTTTTTTTTCCTTTACTTGAATATGTGGACATACTTTTTACAACAGTTTTGTTTGATAGGCCAAGGTGTCATATTTTGTTACACTGCAACCACAACGTCAGTGTGTTAATCTTGACTTTGTGTAACAGACCACCACAGAGTAGTTAAATAAAAATAAGAAATAAAAACTCCATGTAAAATCTAATCGTATTCAGTTCATTTCCTCTAATAAACGTAAATTAATCCCAATGCAACCAATTATCTTTAAAACAGACTTAATTACTTACTACTGTCCATATGTAATTTATATTCAGCATTAATAGTGCTGTTCTCCAATTACAGCAGAAATTTGTTAGAGAACATTAGTGACTAAAAACATCACCAAGGAAACAAAGAAAACATTTGACAGATAAGGGATAAGCTAAATATTACCAACCACTTAGACAGACTGGATAAAAAGAAAATTAATCAGAAGACCACCATAAAGGTCAGTGGTGACTCTATTGGAGTTCAGAGATTCGCAGGTCAGGTTAGATAATCTGTTTACGAGGTCTATGTGTTCCTCCAAGCTACCATCTAAGGAAAAGTGGCAAGAAAAATGGCAATGCTTAATTGAAATCCAGTTTGCATATTTACCAGAATTAGGGGACGCAGCAAACATAAAATAAGGTGCTCTGGTCAAATTAGACCAAAATGGACTTTTTGGCCGACATGCAAAATGCGATGTGTGGCAGAAAACAAAGACCCCGCCCAATTAAAAGCCAACCAGCAGTTTGCCCAATAACATGCCTCAGATTTGCTGTCAGCAGGTAGTGAAAAGCTCCTCCAGTTGAGTAGATCTGGAAATTTATTTTAAAATTTCTGGTTTAAAATGACATTTTACTATTCACCATTTAACTATGATGACATGATTTGAATACATTAGAGTGGGCATATGTATTTGCTTATGCATGCAAGTGGTGAATGGATTTGTCTGGTTATCCCTGATTGCTTTTGGAAGCATTATTAACCTCGCTGCACAAGAGCTGCAAATGAAATGTCAAACATCATATCAGTTAGGAGGAAGATGTCCTATCCTTCTGTCTCCCTCTCATACACACACTCAGACTCTCATTGACTGCTGAAATTAACATTCTTCATGTGGAAGGTGTGTAATAGCAATACTTGGGGAAGGTGACTAGCAATTACATGACAAATCCATTACATGAGCTTTGTCTGAAACTCAATAGAGCAATGTGTAAGTGAAGGTAAATGAATGTCATCCCGAGCAACCTGACCTCTCTCAGGAAGTTCACACCGGGCTGTCAATCAAACATCTCATCAGCCTTTGTAAGGCATCGATGTGGCATAGGCTTGAAACCTGCATCTATCATTATTATGCCCTGAAACTGTCATTACACTAGAATTCTCCTCGATGCAGCTTCCCCTTCTGTCCTCCTTCCTGTGGAAAGACTCTACAAGGTTTCATTCAGCGGACATAGGGAAATGTACACTTTGTTTCAGGATGTGGAGCTTAAAGACACCACTTTCACAAATGGTCCGAGTGCATCATGCCTACGCTGTGTTCATGGCTATCCTGCAAAGAAATTGTGTCCAAAGATTGCACAATCAGTGGAAAATCAGAATTACCCTTTTCCTGATTTGCAGGAAATGTTTCATCAGGCAATGGCACATGCAATAACTCCAGCAGGATGCTCAGACGTTTAATATACCCAAGTATGCGGCCCAGTTCAACTTGTCTCAGTGTTTTTGTTATGCTGAAGAAACATCGATTTTAACCCGAATAAATTTAAGGCATTTTGATGTCTCAAATTAATGTGAATTTAAAACTTTAAAATTTAAGGTATTTCAATGTCCTAATTTCAGTAGCACCATTTTAACCGTTAAAGTGGTGCTACAATCCTGTACTGGTTTTAGACATCTCTCAAACAGAGAGATGTTTAATGACACTGGGGAGATCTGCTATCAGTTTATGATCGTGTAAAGCAAATTTACACCTCCTCAAGACCTTTTTTCACTCTGTAGTGACATCATTATGTTGGAGCAGCAGCTTATCTACAGCCGAGAGGAAGCAGTAAGATAAAGTCCTCAGGAAGGCCCGCTGTGTCCTGGGATGCCCCCTCATCACACTGCAGGTGGTGGGAGACAGAAGGACTCTGGCTAAAATTGAAATGCAGAGCTCTTTCAGTGACAGACTGCTGCTTCCAGCAGCTGCTAGACTCTATAACCATCACTGCTCCCAACAAACCTGAACTCATTAAATGTTTACGTCTATGCTGGTACTTGCACAGTTTTTCTCATTTCAAACAAAGTTCCTGCTGTTTTTCGTTCATCCTAGCTGATCTGATTTTTTTTTATTTCTTCTAAACAGTCTTTTCTAAACTGTTCTTTTTATCCACATATATACATATACTGTAAAACAAAGAAAATGAAATGGTCCCATTCAGTTGCAATGAATGTACTTTTTTAAAAACTTGCACACTATTATTTCTCCTATGTTGTAAAATCAATTTCCCCATGATGGGACAGTGAAAGATATTTCTGTTCTATTTTATAGGGGCAATATGTGAAATTAAACTCTCAAGCACGTGATGTTTGTTTTCTTGCATATGAGGAGGATTTGTCAATTTAGCAACTTTACCACCTTATTGTTGATATATTTAACAAGTGTACAGCAAAAGAAATAGTGACTTCTCCTGAACTGAGTTTTGGAAACACTGACATGAAAGTTCAAATTGTTCACGCCTTTTACACTGGGTTACAAGATAAATATTTTTTGGAAGTTGTCTATGTTTTTTCAAATGATTTAGGACTATTTTGCACCGCCGAATACAAACATGACATCCATTTTTCTCAATTAGGTCAGGTTTTTATTTGATTTAGAGAAATCCAATCTTCGGACTAAATTGATTACATTTTTGTGACATTATCAGTTCATTTCCATTAATATTTATCATCCAAAAAAAGTTTTAGGAGAAAAAAAAAAGGTTTTCTAACAGAATGTGTTAATTAAATGTTACAAACTTGGATTTCTATAAATTGAATGATCAACACTTATAAGGGTAGGAGCATGTAAATTGAACATTACATCTTTATTGTGCAAAATTCTCCGTCTCCTTTATGTCGTGATGAACTCTCTCGTCCTGCTCATCACTCACTGATCCCAGATTCTCAGGAAACCGATCCATATGTAAGAACAAGTAATCCATTTCGATTCTCATGTTGCATCCATAGTTCAGAAAGTTGACCTGATTGAGCAAAACCTGTGTGATTTTTGGATTCAGCACATCAAAGTAACCCTAAAACAGTTGAAAAACCCCAGACATCTTTTTGGCCGTTGACCAGTGTTATCATGCTGATGTGAGCCACTCCCCTATTCTAAAGCACTCAGACGGCCCAGTCCTCGACAGAAGAAATATCTTTTATTGTTTTAAACATATTTAGACTGTTTTTCAATGGCTACCTGCTCCTTCCACAACATTCCTCCTTCCTCAAACAATATCCTTAAAAATTACCAACATATTGTCAACCTTGTAAATTAGGCGATGACATCATAGATGACATCCACCAATTTTTAGCTCAACCAATAGCTACTTTACTTATTGAGGAGGTAGCTTCACATACAGGTAACTACATTCAGGTATGTTTTCCATTAGATGTTCATCAGCGTTAAATGATGTATTTTCAATTCATGATTTACCCACCTGTGTTTGTTGACCTTACGTTGCCCCCTTTGATCCTTAAGACAACTTTATGCCAGAAACCCTAAATCAGTCTGTGGACAGCATGAAAAAGAGGTTTCATCCCAATAAAAGCCTCCTGTCTTTTATAGAACCCACTGCCAAGAATCCTTACCACACAACTGATGAGTTACTGCTGCTGGATCCACAACGCAGATTCTTCTGAGGGTCAGCACATGTAACAATCTCATCGGATGATGGAGGCTTACATTCCTATGCAGGCGCGCACCCGAGCTGCCAGGCTTCTATCAGCGCACTCCTGGCTCACGGGTGGCATGGCAGAGTTCACACTGCGATGTGAAGCAGAGAAAAACAGACTGTAAGAAGAGCTGTAAGAACAAGCCTTGATTCATCTGGATTCATCTCAGCAGGTAGACTGCTGGCACGTGTTTACACAAGACTGCAGCAGAGAAATTCTACACCTCAGCTTCCCCCACTCGAACATGTGTGTGTGGGGGCGGGGGTGTTGTCTGCATGTGTGTTTGAAGCATATTTATGCATCTGCAGCATAATGAAATGGCAGCTTTGCACCAGATTAGATTTGGTCAGATTGTGGGGGCCTCCAAGTGTTTGGTTCTGCTTACTTTACTCACAGGTATGTGAGAGTTTTGTCCGTTTGTGTGCATGTGTGCCTTTTCGGCTATTAAGAAGAAAACGGAGGTATTGCCTGTCAGGTATTTAACCTGAGGACATGAATGAGTGTATCAGTGTGTATCTTCCTGCAATTGTGTAATTATAAAGAGAAATCCCACCTGTTGTTGGCTCTTAAAAGCATGATTCATGGTTCAGTCATGTATTTCAACATGAACATGCAGGCTGGAATAACATGATTTTAAAAGTCTTATTGGACTCATATATCATGTTTGTTGATTTAGCTAGTCAAATGGATCCGGAGTGTGGTTGGAATACGTAATCCTTCTAAGCATGTAAAAAAATGAAGATGTTTAAATAATTCATCTGCTCTTAGCTTTCATGGTAGACCCTTTAAATACAAGTTTGAGATTTTACAGTAGTGACTTAAGGTGGAGCACTGAAGGGAGATAAGAATTGAGTCGAATTGTGTAGAAAGGCAATGGCCATTCTAAATGTGCACCTCTGTTTATACATTGTCTTATGGGAATATCATATGCCACGCTGTGCATAGCAACAGTGTCCCCTGGGAGATTTCTGATCATCTGTGTCTGTTGAATGCGTGACCAGACAACAAGGTCAAAATGTGTCAAAGTTGTAGTTAAAAATGTGTCCAAAGAGGCCCATTACAACTAGGTTTATTTTAAGATGTCTGTGATAATTATATATAATATGAATTTCAAGATGTATTATCTAAACGTTGTGTGTGTATGTGTATGCGTGCGTGGGGGTGTGTGTGCGTGTGTAGCAGGAATTGTTCTCCCTTTGGGATGATCTACCCGCTTACATCAAAGCAAACTTTTAGGACAAACTGTGAAGTGTCCTCTGTTCCGGACTCCGCCTGGAAAATCCCATACACTGGAACACAGTCACCATGGGAGCTGAGCACTATAGTGTGTGTGGGGGTGTGTGTGTGTATGTGTGTGTAAGAGAAAGGGGGGCAGGGGAGTCTTGAAGCCCATTCAGACCTCTTTATGTGGGTCACACATAGAATGGTTGCCTGTTTCATAAAATGTCATACATTGTAAACAGACTGCTTGCTCTCAGACTGTTTGTCTCTTTAGCTCCAGAAAAACACATACACACATGTTTGTAGGGCAGAGGTTTACCATGGTGGACAAGTGGGATGACTGGCCTGCTGAAGTACTTTGCTGTGGTGATTGCTGAACCTGTTTGAAGGCTACTGTTAAAGAGGAGGTCAACATTCATAAGGTCACTTTAAACGGCTTGATGGGTGGGGACACTCAGTTGGTTTCTAAACAAAAGAGGAGTTTAAAGGGAGCAAAAGTCAAATCTCTGTTTTGACTTTTTGAGGACACGTCTTTGCAAATTAAATAACTCATATAACAGGGTTAGTTTATTCCAAAGAGCAAAAGGTTTAAGGGATGTTTACATTGGTCAACCAAAGTATTTAAATGCTGTGGAGCTTTTTTTCCCCGTTTGTCCTGTTACAGACGCATTTACTTGGGTTTTATCAAATACATCAAAACAAAGAAACACACATAAAATGTTGCAGACAAAATATTCAGGGTTTTAACTTAAAAAGTATTGCATCTGTATTCAGCTCACTAGTCTGATACCGTATGAAATGAAAGAATGGGCAAAGAGGCATTTATCAGAGAAGCATGACAAATGCCTCTCTGATAAGCACAGAAGGCAGCCAAGAAGTAACTCTAGAAATGTTGCAGAGACCTGTAGCTCTGAATCTGCTGACATCACCTTTATTATGGAAGAGAAGCAAAAAAAGTCATTCTTGAAAGAAGGTTCTAAGAAATTGCATCCAGGCACAATTCATGTAAAGGACACAGCCATGTGGAATAAGGCCATTTGCTTTGACCAAAATAAAAACCAAAATAGGAACTTAAGACTTGACATAATTATGAATACGCCAACACTGTGTCAAAACTCTTTGCTGATCGAAGGACTAACAACTTTAATTTCAGAAAAATGCTCTGGTTTCTGGGGAATGGAATACAAATGTAGGCCACACTTTTCAGATTTTTATGTATAAAGCATGTTTAAAACAAAATAGCTTCCTTTTTTTAATGTTTATTCTACTTTACAGTTGTGAGCTACTCTCTGTTGATTCAAGGCACAGAAATAATTCAACACTGCACTAAATGTTCACTTCCACCTCATGTGAAGGGAGCACTGCTTCCTTCCAGAACAATAAAATATTTGGACTTCTTCTTATTTAAAAAAATAGCTTTCCCCAAGTTTGTATCTTTATATTTATAATTTAAGTTATTAAAGCAAGAAGACATGTTGGGAAACACTTTCAATTTCAAGGGTTGCAAGCGAAACAGTGTTTACAGAAAACTCCACAGAGTGACTATTCCACTCTCTGACAGCCCCAAGATGAACAAGGAATCAGTGTTTTACTGTCTGACTTTGTTATCAGCACACCTGTCAAAACATAGCTCCGGCAGAGAGCTGAAATTATCTGAATTATTACTTCTACGAGTTGTGGTGCCAAGACATAAACTAAATCTCATTTTTGATTTGAGTATAAATATTGGAAATCATTTTTTATTGACAAACATTCATAGTATTGTAATCAGGAAAAGTGACTTTTATGGGCAGTCTCAAGCCTTATCTGAAAGAGTTGCAGTTCCAGTGTTTCAGTGTATGTCACATATTTGTGCATACAAATTGTGCTTAAAACTGAACTTGGATTTTAAACTGATTTCTAGAGCTTGAGGAGTCAAACAACGCCGGCTAGACTGTTGGGTTCAAAACAAATTTTTGAGTACTTTAAGTCGTACTGCACCTCCACATGTATTGTTACCAGGAAAAATGTGTAAAAAAAAAAAAAAACAGCAAAATGATTTCTTTTTAATTGCAGCAACATACTTCCACAATGAGAAAAATTCACATTTTCTACCTTTTGTTTGAGCTAATATATTAAATATGGAATAAATGCATTTAGAAAGAATTGCTGATAAACAAATCTTGGTGCAATACTTATTGACACTTTTTGAAAAATAAAATAAATGCTTATGATCTAAAGTGTTCTTTAGTTTGTAGCTCATTAATTCCTGATTTATTGAAGCGTAAATATGACTTGACATGGAGGCTCATGTCATCTGACCACTCTCTAAAACAAAGATCAATGAAAAACATAATAATTGGCACATAAGTGTTTATCTTTTAGTCTTGAAGTAGATATAAGAAAATAACTATTCATTTAAAGTTTTATACATTTACAGTTGGAGCAATAGCTAAAAAGCAAAACAGACAACAACAAAGACAAACTGGGACAAACAAGAGTGGACAAAAGCCCAAATTCATCCTGCCGCTACTCAGTGAGCTGGATGCTAAGAGAGCCATCTTCTCCTAACTATTATTTTCAACACACCCCAAAGATAAATGATCAATAACAAATGAAATGAAACACCAAAATTGTGATGAGCTTGATCAAAGATAAGTATGTCAAAATAATTATTATTAATTATTATAAGCAGAATGTTGAAAATGTTCATCTTTATCACATAATGACATTGTAGGTGAACAAAACCTATGTGGCTTACATGTATGGAGGCATTGGGATTTTTACATTACCCTTTACACAAAATATACGATTTTTAATTTGTGTGCTTGTTTGTTATGTTGATAATATGAAAAACTATTGTGGTGTGGGAACTCTGAAGATTAGTGTAAATAGATGCACCACAGAAGCATCACAATAAAATTAGCATTTTCAAAAAACACATTTAATCTCACATAACCATAGCTGCTATTTAAGGTCTCACAAAAAAAAAAAAAAAATCCTTGCTGTGTCCTGGTTGCAGTTCACTTTATTGCTTACTTTTTTAGTGGAAATCCCTGATGACGCTGTGGGAACAGCTCCGTTATCCTCCTTTATGCTGCCTTGAGTTGGCGACCTTCTACATACATTTAGATACTTCCAACAATATATTTTTTCTTCAAACTAATTCGCTGACTTTTTAAGTACTGTCAAAATATATTATTACTTTTAAAATACAGAAAATCTTGAACATTGTGATTAAGGGTGAGATAAGGCCTTTAAGGAATTTCCAGAGCTTGCTGATAAAAGAATTGCTGCAAAAAAAGGGCCTTTGGGATACTGAGTCTCCAAGGCAACCATTAGATAACATCTCCATGCCAACCAGTCATTTTGGAGGCTTGCCAGGAAATAAAACCGTGCTGTCACAAACACGTGAAGTTTGTTAAACACCACTAGTACTTTTTGTTACAGGTGTCCTGTCCTCGTAGTCCTCAGGTAGTCGGTGTGGACGGTCTGGTTGCCTTTTCTCTGTGGGGGCAGATTTGCTCTACAAGAGGAGGTATAATGGAACATTTCCTATGTTGCATAATTGACTTCATTCAGTAACTTTGAACAATAAACCGCAGACAAAATAAATACTAAATTGGCGGGAGAGATAAAGAGTTAGATCTAAAATTGTTGAGGTAGCTTCTGTGAATTTCACTGGATCCACAGGTTCTGGTTAGATGATATCTGAATTAAGGTTTTTTACCAAGGATCTGTGATGCTGCGGGCAAGTTTAAATGTCCTATGTATACGGAGACTGAAAAGGATTCATATGATCTTTCAACGTGTGTGCATGGTTGTGTCCTGTCTGTTTCTGTGTTGCCCTTTGACAGTCTGGCGACCTGTCCAGGGTGACCCCGCCTCTGGCCCGGAACGTTAACTGGAGATAGGCACCAGCAGCCCTCCTGACCCCACTAAGGGACAAAGGTGCACAGAAAATGGATGGATGATCTTTCAGCTGGACAATTATTTAAAACATACGCCCAAATCAACCTGAAAATGAATAATGGGAGAGAACATCAACATTTTACTTTGACTATCTCTGTCCCTGAACCTAAATCTCATTTAAAATGATTTAAATGAGGCAGGTTTAATCACTTTAAATGATTAAACCTACATATACTGCCCAAATAATATATTTGGGCAGGTTTAAGTTGCTTGCATTTGTCTTTTGCTGTTATACTTTCACTTCATTAAACTTTTGTGTCCAACTAATACCAAACCTTTGTATTCTGGGTTGGTCAATAGCTTTCTACAGGAGAAAAAAAAACAATAAATAAGAACCTTCAAACTAATTAGATTTTGTTTACTTGTCTTTGTAATTCTGGGCAAATCCACTGCTACAAAACATGAACTTTTCACACACGACGCATATAGCATTAGTATCAGAAGGAGACCTTACTCCTGCAGGAATTTTAGATTATAAATAGGAATTTTTTTTTTCTTTTCTTTTGTACACCCAAAATGCTGAATATTGTGCACACACAAAACTACATTTGTGTCAGCCGCATATATATTTCAAGGAAGGAATAAAGAATTAGAAAGAAAATGCAGACAGAGTCACTGCCATGATGTTGATGCAGGTTAGGTCATGAGTCTTTGCATTAAAGAATATAGTATTCCAGGCATGTTTCGAAGTGAAGCAGCCAGAGGAAGAGTTTGAAGCTTAAGCAAGAGAATAAGTGTAGGAAAGTTACACTTTTGGCATCTGTACAGCATTTGGTATGCTGCTTTGTGCGTTTCCCCTACCTAAGTTGAAACGGTAAACTTGCTTCAGGAGTTACATCCATGCCAGATGATGGTGTTTGATAGCTGTGTGAGAGTGAAACTAATGAATTAGAGAACACAGGGTGTGCAGAGTGCATGCAGGTCTACGGGGAGCTCAGTCAGCCAAGGGTAACGGACAAGACGGGAAGCCCACCTTGAATTTCAACACGCATTCCCGCTTCCAAATCAATAACCTCACCGTCCTTAAACACTGAACTACGCAAAAGTGTGCACATTACGGTCAGCCGCATAAACATATATACACGCATTCACTGAGCAGGATTTCAACAGGGAATATTCCATGTAAATACTCCAGGTTGTAGACCAAATATCATTACATAGATCAAAGAAGAACTTGGAGTTACTCTATCTTACCTTTCATTCTTTTGGTAACCAAACCTCTCCTATTTCCTATCTTGTGTCCAAAGTATGCAGATAATTTTAGGAGGAGTTCCAGATGGACATTAGTGGAAACATGTGTTTGAATCAGCCATCCAAACACTATCAATCCCACAATCAGAACATTTTGAGCTTCCTCTGTGATTGCTTCTTGTTTAACTGAGATGCTTCATCTCAACTTCTTTTAACTTTGGCTCAGAGTTGGGCTGAGAGGAAATCAGGAGAATTTAAAAGAGAAGGTTAGACGATAAAGTTGAGTTATCTTGGGAAAAATTATATTTGCCAATTTAGTGCTTTCATAATAATGAAATTGGCGCTACTGGGTATTTTGTATCTTGCAGACTACTGTTCTCTTCTCCCTTTTCATGCTACATAGCAACCTATCAGCCTGAGTGGGATTAACTGGTCCTGATAGCAGTACAAAGTGGTATGTGCTGGCAGAGATTAGTATTTTGGTGAAAATTCTCACTCATCCAGGTAACGGTAATCCTCAGGTGTCAAATGAAAGCCAACTGAAGCAGCACATCTTGAGTTTTTTTTTTTTTGCTTGTGACCCACTTTTCAAACTGTCATCTTTCTGTGATTTAAATCACTGTAAGCCATATTTACACCTTTTCAAAACAGAGACTCTGTGAACTAACCATCAATGCATAACTTTATATGCGAGATCAATTAAAATAGTCATATTAAATAAGTTGGATTACACAATCTGAGGAGGTTTGTTTGTTATATTAAAATTAAATTTTGAAAATAAACTTTAAGCAGCTATTAAACATTAGGTAGGTATTAAAAAAGTATTTCTTATAAGTCTGATGTAATATTCTAATGTAATTCTTGCATTAGTTGTTAGTGGAAAATCATAATAATTCATAAAAATAAAGGTTTTCAAACATACATCTCTGCAAATTTGATTTCTGTAATGTGTTTCACTTTAATAAAATTCCTTAATTAAATGGACTTTATTTGGTCGGTATAAGACAAAACTTCCATTCAAAGATATATTCTGTACACAATATTACTATTGTTTTTTCACTTCTAAAACAGATTTGGTTTTACTTGTGTACAAGTGAGAACCATTGTACACAAGTGATTCTCAAATCTACCAAAAGAAATAAATGTAAACAGACAGAAATTATTTATTTTACTACCAACAGTACAGGAAAAATCTGCATCTGATAACACTGAACTACTGAACTGTTAATCTGGACAACTCTTCATGGACCATTGCAACAAATTTTGTCCTTTTACCCACTTGTTATTATCAACAGTCAATATTATTCTAATGGTGTAGGATTTTCAAAAGGGTAAAGATTTGATTGAAAATTAAAAACTTTCCTACTTAAATGTACTTTGTACTCTCTGCACTCTGGTTCCAATGGGTCCTCATTGTCGCCCCTTCAAACTGACAGACTTTAATTCAGCAGTAGGTAGGTTCACCTTCCAGCAGGATAGTGATCCAAAAGATACAGCCAGAACTACAATACAATAGTTCAGATCAAAGGATAGTAATGCGTTAGAATGACCTAATCAAATTCCAGCCCTGAATCCACTTGGGAATCTGAGGCAATACTTGAAATTTGATATTCATATAAACTCTCCATCCAAGCTGACTGACTTTGTCTTATATTGCAAAGAAAGAATGGGCAAAAAAATTCAGTCTCTAAATGTTCAAAACTGGTAAGAAATGACCCTAAGGATTGCAGCGTCTCATACAGCCAAAGGTATTTTATGCATTTATCCAGGAGGGCTGGATACTAATACTCACCACATTTACCGACTTTTATTTGAAGGAGAAAAAAAAGTATAATGCACATTCACAATTTCAAATATCCTATGACTGTCGATCTGTCCAGCACTCATCCAATGACTGCTGAAGATCGTCACAGCCCCTCCCTGCATCCCTAAGCAGATAAGCACATTGAGTCAAAGAATGGGATTTAAAATGCACTGCTTTGTGTTGGTCTATCACATGAAAGCCCACGAGAAAATGCTGAAGTGTGTGTTTGAAACATGACAAAATATTAAAAAAAGTTACGAGGTGTCACCTATTCCTTTCTATTTAGGCAGGGTGCTGTAGTTTTACATTTTATGTGGTTTCTTGTAGCTCAGATAACATAAATTTACATTTAGGTGTTTTCAATTGTTTAAATTAAGAGAATCAAATAAAGTTTAAACCAAACTGCTTCCAGAATTTTAAATCCCAAGCAAGAGGAATCGACCAATCACAGCTTTGGTCGAGTCTGATTCAGTCTGTGTGTCACTGGCAGACCCCACACACCCCCGATTCTCCTCTCACTCATTCATCACTCCATGAAAAGACAGTAAAGGACATGGGGAAGTCACTGCAATCAGCAAGATTTGCATGCTCACAAATTTATGCACACACACACACACACACACACCCACACATAGAACACGCAAACACAGCTACATAAACCTCTGCTTTATGTAGCTGATATTTGTAGGTTACACTGTAGGTGGTGAGTAGTGAAAAAATGTTTGATTACCTGAAATCTTAACCTTTTTCATGCAGGATATGTGAATTTAACATTTTATATTTTAAAAACATGCCCTTTCTCGCTCCCTCCGTTTATCCATACAAACAACCTGACCAAACTTGTATAGGAGCCTGATTTGCCTCTGGAAACTGTTTCTTCCACTGACTCATGGGAATTCTAACATTTATCAACCTAAAACAATTATTTCCTCTAAAATGTGAATTGATCGTCCACTTATGTCATTGTTGTTTTGATGCCAAAAAAAAGAACATTTCTCAGCAAGAAATTGTAAAGAACTAAGGTTGTTTACAGTAATTCAAACAGTTAGTCAAATTGTTTGAAAAGATGAATGAACCAGTCATAATTTTTCCTAATAGTTTAGCTGATTTCTTTGATTTGTTTCATTATATCACTTAAGGAAGCAGTGTGTTTCAGACGCTGCCCTAAGTTGTTTAAAGACATGTTCATCTTAGTGTATGTAAACTTCTGTTTTATAAACAGTAATGGCATTTAGTGAATGTAGATAATTTTGGAGATCATAATGACCTAAAACTGGAAAGGTTTGATCTGATTTAATCTCAGACAATGTATAAAAAAGGGTAGGGTCTATTTAAATGCTCTATGTAAATCCAGTTCTTCAACTGTTCTCCTTTTCATGACAGCCTGCCCAAGAGTTACGAGGTGGTGACAGGATGGACTGATGGATATTAAAACTTGTCAGCAGAAACTCATGCACACGCTTTTAAACATTTATATTCACTGCAAATACGTCTCGGAGTCAAAAGGGAATGTGGACCCTTGCTGAGTTGCCAAGCCCTACAAAGGATGTCTCCTCAACAGCTGTATGAACACATAAAGCACTTGTTACACACATACACATACACACACATGCAATCCATACATGTATATATGTGACCCATAAAGGGCAAGACTAATCTTCCCAGATATTCCCTCCTTTTTCTCACTTCCTCTGGTCAAACTAAAAGAAAAACCTCAATAAATCACACAAGTACAAAAAGATACCCCATCTTAGCCTCCTGTGCTCCTTCCTTGATCTTTTGCTGGTAATCAGAGAAACGTGAATGTGTGAAAAGACACGGCCAGTGTTAGCTCCTCCCCTACACATGTAGTCCATCAGTCGAAACTGTCACTCACTCTCATTGACAGACATTTCCCATTCGTAGTGTGCAATGTTTTTCTCCAAGTCACATGCACGTTCTCTGCACTGCTTGGCAGACGACAAAAAGCATTGCACTAAAAAACAAATCTGTGACCTCTTGAAACAGCTCACTGCGGTTCCATGCAGCTGAATTCTTGATGAAATGTTATTTGCATTGTTGGTGAACTGGGGGAGGCACCGCTGTGTGGTCTGTTAAAGGCAGCCAGAAAACACACCACACACTTAGAGCCAATCTCGAGCAAAGAGTCTGCAGTGCAACCGATTGCAATCAATTAACTGAAACATCTGTGCATGGATGGGCTTCGGTTTGTACATCTGTATAAAAGTGGGTGTGTGTAAATCATCACTGATTTTAAGCAAGAAACTGTACTTTCCTCCGTTTCCTCCCTGGTGTGTCTCATTGTTGGCCCAGACTGAGATGGAGTTTCTTCTGCCAGGCCTGGTGTTCCCACAGAAACACACACACACATGCACACTCCTAAGAGTTTAAGAGTCATTACTGCAGAGGAAAGAATGGCACTGCACTATTGACATGTGGGTTAGATTAGGCCTGCCTAGCCTTATAAACTTTGTTCTCTTCCAGAGACAGAGAGAAAGAGAAAGTAAGTAGGCTCAAGGTCCATACTAATGTATGTGGTAGAAAGTAGAATGATTGGGGAGAGAGATTGAATTACAGTGCAGAAAAATAAATGGTGTGTAAATGTGAAGACCCTTTTCCAAACAATAATGCCTTTAAAAAAAACTACTGGAGATATAAATGGACACTTTGTAATTCAGGTCAATTTGCACTCTTAAAAAAAAAAGATATTTTAATATGATAATTTTTCTCACATTTATGCAGTTCCAAAAAATTATTTGCACTCACTGGATTTCAGAATTTTTTAGGCATACATTCAGACATTGTGTGATGGATTCACAACAACTGCAGTCTAATTCTAATTTTGATGTAGCAACAAAACAAGACACAAAAAGAGCGGCGTGCTTTTTGTATTCAGCCCCCCTGAATAAACAATATTGAACCATAAGGGGATGGTGTGTTTGGGTGCAGTGTCAGTTTTCTGGCACAACTTGTCTCTCGTCTGACTAGAGCACTTTCTTTCACATCTTTCTTCCAATAGTTGTTTTATCAGCAGATTGTCCCCCCTGAGCTGTGGTTCTGCACAACTCCTTCAAAGTTACCATGGGTAACTTCTAAGCTGCTTCTAATTAATGCTCTCCTTGCTCAGACTGTCATAGGTGACATCAAGTCTAGGTAGGTTTGCAGCTGTCCCACTCTTTCCATTGTCAAATGACTGAACAGTGTTACATGGGATGTAAAAAAAAAATAAAAAAAATTGTGGGATGTTGTGATATTGTTCCATAAACTAACCTCGTTTTAAACTTCTCCACAACTTCATCTCTGATCTGACTTCTAAAGCTTTATCCCTAACATATCTCATAGTCAGTGGTCTCATATATTGTGGCTTAAATTGAGCTAAAGAAAAATGTTTTCACCTAAGCTTCATTTGGACCAACATTACATTAACCCATGAAGTGATGTGATGTAATGAACTGAAGCTACTGACTGCATCATGAATGCTCTGTATTTTTCAGCATTTCAGTGACATATAGCACAATGTATGCTGTTTTTGATAATAATTCGATCTATTTTCCAAGTACATACCTGAAAGGTCAGGTCTCCTTTATGTTGACACAACAAGAGGGATGATTTGTGATGGTTTCCAATGGTCTTAACCTGCTCTAACAAATAAAAAGCACGATGGTATGCTTACAAGCTGGTAGATAAAGAGAGACAGAATTTCACTGCTATTCGCTTGTTTGCTGTAAGCCCCACTGAAGGCCTGTAAATGCATTATAAACCCCAGACACATGCTGTTAAATCAAAAGACAGCTGTCTGGATTTATGAGAAGTCTGCGAGCACTGGCAATATCAGATGAAAATTTAATTTTCCTGTGGATGTAAATATTACAGCTGTCAGAAAATATTGGAATTACAGAGCGGAGGTGGTGTTTTAGTCTTAACATCGTTCCACAATAACACAATCGGTACAAAGCCAGTGACACTGGAGAGCTTAGTGTTTTGTTCTGACCCCTATATTTTTTATGATACACTTATAAAAACCGTGACCAGCTGATGCTTTCTATTACACAAAAAATGACATGGTGGAATCTGTGGTATCTAGTTTTGTATGTCAGAGGTAAGAGGGGGTCACGTTTAATGCTTTAAAACATCATCAGCGATTTTCAGGATCCCCTTTGTCAAGGGAGATCCTGTCAGATCCTGTCAGATCTCCCTTGAAAAAGACACTCTTAATCTCCCGCTTAAATCAGTTAAATGAATGAATAAATAAATAGATAAATATCATGAGAACTAACATTTTTTACCATAGAAAGTCCAAGAATATATCCAAATTGTCAATAAAATATAAATAAGACTTTGGGATGGCCTAACTAAACCATGTATATTATCTTTTGTGCCTATACTCTGAAAAACAAGGTTGCCAATTCCATCATCTGACTCCTACACAACATTCGCTGGATGACTTCTGAGTGATTGTACTGTAATCTGGTCAATGAGGAAATTCAATCTGGAACTGACTGGAATGGATTGGACTTCCAGCTAGCTGGTCACCGGTCAGGTCCAATTAAAGTGAAAATCTATGGATTCTGATCACCAGAAGATTTGTTTGTGCATCCATAAACGGAACTCCTCTTCAGTTAAAATAACAAATGAGTAAAATTAACATCAGCAAACAAAACTGTATTTCTTTACTTTGTCTAGCATTAAGTCCTAAAAATATCATAAGTGACAAATATGCATTTCTTCACCTTTAGGTCAGAGCTAAATATAAATTCAAATCAGACAGGCAGGTTAACAGATAAACTTGTGGTCATGCATTTCAAGCAGGTGAAAAGGCAGACAGAAAAATCCAGACAAATAAGCTTGACAGTAGTGTTTTTTTTTCTCCTTAATCCTTCAATTATTTGCTAAATAAAAGAGGACAGTGAATCTTGCATATGTTTTTACTTCGACCATTTCCTCTCGCCCCTTCCTCCAACCTTTATCCCCGGGGCGAGGTCTGGCCCTCGACAACTCCACTTAAAATGAGCCTCTGGCCCCCTTCACAGTGCACCTTCACCCTCCTGTATGTGTGTGCATGAGTATTAGTCTTCAAAGTCAAGTGTCTTATTATATGTGGAATTAATGATAATCCTTCCTAGTGCTCCTGTGCTGCATAAGCCCCTCCAGCTGCTTTTTACCTTTTACCTCCAGAGCAACACACATCCCCCAGAGCCTCACCTTACCTAAAGGGCCTTTGGAAATGCGAGAAAGACAGACAGCTCAGACACAGAGAGAGAGAATGATGGAGAGAGGTTAAAACCAGTTTGACAGAGCAGAAGTTGTGAAAAGGCTTCTTTAAATAGGCAGCGGGTCAGTGTCTCCCAGCACAGCAATGCAACTCTTGCACTCTCTGCGTGTGTCTTTGCAAACATCCAGCTCGAGTTAAACACCTCTTTTCTCACTTTTTGACCTTCCTTCCTCTTTTCCCATTTCAATACCTCAACATGCTGAAGTTTATTGTTTCTAATCAGCCCTTAAGACGATCCAGAGGGATTGTTTTTTGTGTGATTAAAAAAGTGAATCCCAAATAAACACCATAAATAATCTGTGATTGTTCCCAATTCCTACTTATAACTAATTAGTCTAAAATTATGTGTTCATGCGTTTAGACGCTCAGCAGTGAGCATGCTCCACCTGCAATATTTACACACAGAAAAACACAGACACAACATTCCTGTAATAATTTTCTACATTTTTATGTTTACTTTGCATTTGCATGCATCTCTGCTTGGAATGTTTTTATGAAAAATAATGGCAAAGCCTTTGTAATGGGTTATGAATTTGATTTTCTGAAATCCTGTTTGAAAGGGCCCCCACTAAGTGCGACCAGCATCTGCGCCATGTCACAAATTGAAACATGTGGAAAGCTGTTATGTTGTGAAGTGAACTGTGTGTGTTCTCCATTCATAAATGGCATTCATGGCATGTTTTGACGCATTAAATGCCCAAATGATTTAACAAATAACATCTACTGGCACGCGAAGCCTCCCGAATCAGCTAGCTGGCACAAACTTTGAGTTTTAGACATCAGCTCTAAATGTTTTTCTAATTTGTCCTACCTCATCCAATTAAACAGACTCCCACTGGTTTGTGCACACTAGAGTGGAGTTAAAGGAAGTCTGTTTCATAATTTAAAGAGGAAAGTGACTGTATAAATAGCAGTGTAAAAATCTGGTAGATTCTGACTCCTACACTGTGCTGAGACAGTATGGTTGAACTTTTTCTTATTACAAGTTACTACATAAACTTTAATGTGATAAATCAGAACAAATTTCTGTATAACTGCGATGTGGATGTGAAATAAATATATATTTTTACATATATAGATATATATAAATAAAATGTGGTGTGCATTTTTGTTTAGTTCAATTTACCCTGATAAACCTAAATGCTAAGAGCAACCAGTTGACTTCAATTCCAGCTAAATCCAGTTGTTGTGTTAAGGCCGCAGCGGTTTGCTACAGAGAACAGAGAAAAAAATCAGCATAGCTGAACGTAAGATGGCCATCCGCCTGCACTGACTGGTCTGGGCTTAATGGAAGAGTGGGAAGAAGGAAACTTCACTAAAAGAACGCCATTAGAAGTCCAACGCACCCTGACCTTGAACCAATTGGAGAAATTACTGTTTGTATATATGTCATCCATTCAATCTGACTGAGCTACAGCTATTTTACAAAGAAGAATAAGCAAAATTATTTAGATGTGCGATTTCTTAGAGACACTTCATAAGACTTGCACCAACAGTGTATTTCACAAAGTATTGAGTTGTAGGCTGAATATTAATGTCAGTCGTCCCTTTCCAATGTCTTTGTGAAATTAGTGAAAACCATGGATTTTCCTACCTCTTCACAAGTAAGCATGACAACACTGTGTCAGTCTGTCTCATAAAATCCAGATTAATTATATCGAAGTCTGTGGTTGTAACATGGCAAAATATGAAAAAGCCGAGGAGGTATGAATATTTTTAGTTATTGCCATATTTTGAGCCATTAACTGCAGGAATAATTTCACCTATCTGATGTATTAACTTTAAAAAAAAAACATTCTCCATTCATTACCTGACTCAAAGTTTTATTTTTTAGACATACATTCCTGCATTCCTTCTAATTCATTCTGTCGTGCTTTGTTAAACAGGACGCCAACTGATTTAGACACATTACAGAGGAGTTAAATTGCAACTATTTCTAAATCCAAGGAGAAATGTGACATGAAACAATCCATACAGCATGATGCCTTGTGTTTAAAATGAGATTTAAAATGGGAAAATGCAATAGGAAACATGTGTCACAGTCAGTTGAGTGAACATTGGGTAGGCATGCCAAGTTAGCACACTGAGCCAATTTAATTGCCAGTGTGAACAATAAAATCCAACTAATACCAGCTAATCCAGTTTATATTAAATATGCGAGGTGTTTTTTTTTATTGCATACAGAGAACTGGGTCTAATCCTCAAAAACACACACAGACACACGAGCATGGAGTCATGGAGTGATTTTAAAAAAAGCTTCATTCATGTTGCCATTTCCATCAAACTTGGAAAAGTAGAAGCAATGAAACTAAAGTATTCATACCCACAGTTTTTTTTTTTTTTTATGTTTTGACACATTAATCACAAATAACCATCTATAGACATCCACTTATAGAAACATGCCACAGATTAAGACAGAACTTTGATTGGGTCATTGAAACACATGAACATGCTTTCATCTACAACCGTTATAGCTCCGTCTGGTAGCTGAACCTCCAGACAAGTCATTTATGGCCTCTAAAATCTATTCTTCTATAATTATATTTAGCTCTATTCATTTTCTCTGAGTGGCCTCTGTGGTGCTGTTGCAGAAAGTATCCCCACAGCATGATGCTGCAAGAAAAGTGTACTTCTTTTGTTTCTCTTTCAACAATGGTTTTATTTTGGTCATTCTTTCATCTAAGCTAAGGATCTTTGTGGCTCCCTCTGGCCTCCTGGCTGCTGCTCTGATTTTGCAATCTATCTGTTGAGTCTTGGACGGCCATGTCATGGTTTGCAGTTATTCCATATGCTTTCCATTTTCAGATGGTGCGCTGATCACAACTGTGTGAGATGTTCTAAATTTGGGATATTATCTTACAACTGGTTTGAAATGGCTCTAAGCCTTTAGTCTTGACAACAGCCTGTGATGTGCTCCTGATGTGATGCTGTTTGTTCACTAATGTTCTCTAACAAACTACTGAGGGCTTCACACGAGATTAAATTCCACAAAAGTAACTATTTACGAATTAGGTTACTTCTGGAGACAGACGTCTCCAGAAGGGTCAGAATGCAAATGCACACCACTCTACAGATTTTCATTTGGCGAACCTTTTCTAAAAGTATCATTTTAATTCTACTTACAGTTATACACAACTTTCTAGTGGTCTATCACATAAAATATATTTGTAATGCGAGAAAATGGGAAAATGTTCAAGGGTCATGAATGCTTTCGCAAGGTACTGCGGCAGGAATAGAGGTCAGAAATAATAACATGGTTGATCTATTTCTCATCTCAGCAATTTTGAGCAAATGTTTCTGTTATTTATTCAGCAAGTTGTGCTGACAAACTTTGACACACTGGATGGTGTGTTTGGACTTGCCAACACTGTACAACGAAAGGGAAATAAAAAAAAAAGTGTAGCTACTGTGGTGCTCTCCTGAAATACATAGCAGGATCCAGATGTGCTCTTGCACATTTAGGCACACGCAGACACCTCTGAGTAGCCTTTATAAAGGCTGTTTGGACTGAGTGCGACCAAAGTGTTAAAAGTTCCTCTGGGCTGCTGCAGAAGGAGCGTTGGGACCACCACCTCAGTGCTAAGCTGCTGCTGCTGGTTTCCTGATTGCTCAGTACATACCCAGTCAGACATCATTGTTATGCCATTCACATGCTTGCATGCATTATTTCTAGACACGTGTGCTTTAACTGCAAAAATCTCATGTTAAATTTAATTAAATTGAAGTCATTTAGTGGTAATTCATATTCAACAGAGACCACAAAATCTACACACAAGAACCAACACTCACAAGAACTGCTTTACCCCCCACAAAAAAACATTTACAAAATTACTAACTCCAGGCAAGATGCAATTTCTCTAAAATAATTTAAAACCCAACAGCTAAAGAAATAAAAGACATCAACTAGTGCTTTACTCTTGCCCCTTGCACATCAATAAATCTCTTTTCTGATGGTAGAATCCTGAACTCTGTGCAAAGAACACCACGGGTCTTTAAGGATCTGTGTTGTTTCTATCAACATTTCTTATGCAAATTTTGAAGTATTTAGCATCAGCATTAAGCATTAGAAACGGGTTGACATGTGGTTTGACATTCTAGTGTGCACTAGAATAGCATTTCTTTTTCTACGTCTAAAGACAGCATGTAAGCATCCCCAATACTGGTTGACATGACAGATCATCAATCATTATTTCCTCCCTCTTCAAACTTTCTGCCATGACTTCAGCTGTGTTTACTATACTCCTGTAAACCATGACGTCTACTGATGTCGGCTTGATGTATTTTGTGGACCTTGAAGGGTGTGTGCAAAAACGAATGTCACGAAACCGCATATCGACTTGACTTCGCCCTGAAGATGATGCGCCTTCTAACCTCAAAAGATAGTTTATAATCCAGAACTTTTACTAGCTGATATTCTCTTCCATTGTACCAGAGTTGGTACAATTGTGGGCTGATTTCTTCAAAAATCTATCAACAGCTCTTCTGTTACAAAACCTCTATCTGCAAGTGTAAGTTGTTGCACCACTGGAGGAACTGTTCAAAAACTAAACTATGACCCACCTCCTTGTTCTGCAAAAGGCTAACAATTACAGATATAGTGATAAATCTCAGCTATGTCTCAGAATCGTGTTAGTGTAAATCATAAGCAGAATGGATGACAGCACAGACCTCTGAGGAGAGTCAATTGAGTGGCTTAAAAAAATGGCGCCAAAGACATACAGAGTGATCAGTCAAGATGCTGAGTTAGATGTGGTTGAAGGCTGGAGAGAAGTCAATAAAACACAGACAAGCATGAGTTTTCATGCCTTCTAGACGCAATAGAACAAGATTCAACAATTTTGCAGTGGCATCCTCAATGCCTTTCTTTCCCTAACAAGCTAACTAAATGGGGTCAGTTTAGCTCTGCAACATTTCCAATAGGTCCCTCTTCTCTGTTCAATGGATTTGTGCAAAATTAATTTCTCTCTTCTGCAAGAACTTGATCAGACTTATTGAGGTCAAAGAACCCTTTTTAGTAATCTGAATACCAAACAATTCTCCAAACTTTGTGAGAATAACCCCTTCTAAGTTAATCTTGAACATTCATTTTGTACCTAATTTTGACCATCTTTATTTTCTTTTGAGCAATCCAGTATTGATTCATATCTCCCTGTTTGAAAGCCAATATTTTTCTGAATCAATGCAGCTTTAATGACTTAGTTGGTATACTGTAATAATCTTGTAGGGGGAAAATGGTATTTTCACAGAAAATAATGTAACTTGACACAGTGAAAGTCAACTTATCCAAATTATTAAGAATCTTGAAATGCCTTCCAGATTGTGCTGTGGAAACTACTAATGAATACTTTGATAGCTTCTTCTGTTCACACAGCAATTTCATTGAGTATTGTTTTTTTTCTCTAGTGGTCCAGAGAAAGACGAACACATTTATGTTCCAAAGAGCCCCATGGATCCATTACATGTGATTCTCTAATAGCGCCATAGCATCTGTCCATGTTTTGTTTAACATACTGATAAAAGAGCCGGGGACTTCTTCGGGCAACAAGAAAAAAAATTTCCTATTAAAAATGTGGGGGAATGCTTTACAAGTTCTGTACAAGATTTGTAAGAGAAGCTGTTGTGTTCACCATATTTATCCTGGGATGAATGTACACCACAGTTTTGAATATCTGTGGAGTTTCTTTCAGGGGAAAAAAAGAGACCAACAGAAACACAGCGGAGTTCATCGTCAGGGGAGCTGCACGACTTCCTTGAGCTGACATTGGTATATTATTGTGAGTTGCCAGACAATCCCACATCCCCTCCTTGTGATTTAACAGTAAGCTGTCCATCTCAATTAAGCCAAATTGGTTGGCCATATCTGTCGGTCTCACAATCCTGGCTCTGATCATCAGCTGTCAACCAAGTCTCCGTCAAGGCAATCATACAAATATTCTTACAGTCTGATGAGAACTGTTCTTACTTGTGCTTGGATCTCGTCGTTTTTACTCCTGAGAGATTGAGAGTTTATAAGAATGACGGATGGGAGTGGTAGGCGGCGCTCTGAAACTGCTCAGCAATCTTGGCTGCCATCTTAAAGTCTTTGCGTTATTATTGTGATCCAGTCTGGACATAATCATTGTTCTCCTCAGGGCATAGTGGACTGAATGCTGTTGGTCACGCTCCGTCCACCAGACTGCAGTCTTTCATCATCTCCACAGCGACAGCGTCTTAAGTCACCGTGACAATGAATACCACCTGGGCCTGTGACACTTGCTGCCTTCACCATGCTCTACATTCAATCACATGTGTCTAACTGCCCTCCAAAGCACCTTATATCTGTGTGCTCTCTAATCAGCCTCCTGGCCTCTGTCCCCCAGTTAATCACTTCCACTCCCACCATGAAAGTCACAGTTGTAAATTCACACACCTTTCATGGATTCTGTTTGAATAAATGCAAACAGAATCTGTTTGCATTTATTCAAACAAAATAAATGGACTTTATGCACCATAAAGTGTTTTATGGTGCATAAAGTGCACCATAAAACACTTCATGGTGCACCAAAACAGCACCATAAAGTGTTCTGGTGCTGTTTAATCCTATGAGATTCCCAAGCAATTGCAAATTATTTAGGCAAACACACACAACTCAAACCAGGCCTTTTAGACCCATTTGGGTGTTGGAGTTTACTTTCCTGTTGGCAAGCCCACAATGAATGTATGAAAATAAATATCATCGTAATAAAGTGCTGGATTACATTAACATTAATGATGTTGGGGTATGTATTATTTGAGCGAATGTCCACCACCCAATGGTAATCCCCCACATTTTAATATATACAAGATCCCACATTTAGTCAACATGCTCAGAAAGTGCCCTACTGCCCTCGTGTGGCTCCACCTATACAAGGCTCACCATTTCTTTATCAAATTGTACATTCAAAAATTAATCACATTCTGTTTTTCTAATGGACTGCTTTACGTTTTTCTTTAAAAAGCCACGTGTGTTATCCAAATAACAGGATAAGAGCTGTGGACCTTCACATGTTTGGTATACTCTCGGGTACAACTTCCTGATGCCTGAAGGTCCCACGGTTACATATTCAAACATTTCCTAAGATTTCAGCATAATAAGCATGAATCCAACTGTCATATTATTCAGGAATGAGATGGAGTCTCTGTCCCACAGAGGAACAAGTTTTGTTCCAAATATGCACAACAATCCCCTAAAAAGTGAAGACGCTGGCTAAATCAAGTAAGAGTGTGTCATTATCCGAGTTCCTTTGCTAACATGGCGTGATTGGTCACTCGGAGAGAAAAAAGTAATTACTCTACAAGGCAACATAAATGATTACTAAAAAGGTCTCATATTCTGAATGTAGGTCCTGTGATCTGTTCAAAGTAAAAAATGTGTTTGGCTGTAATGACCATTGCTACATTTTAAGGACATGGGGGAGTTTGCAACCCTGAGAACTCCATCAGGAAGTACAGAAGTGTCTAGGGAAGCCCATTTCTGACACTCTGATAAAAGAAAAAAAAATCTCTTAATATGATAGTTAAATCATTATATCGCAATATGATGAGAGACTGTTTTTTTTTACCAGAGTGGCGGAAATAGGCATCCATAGGTAGCAGCATTTAGTTGCGAAGAAATTTCTCTGCATCTTGAGGACAGGCAGGAAGTTAAGCCTTGGGTACATATGAATCTTCCAAATAAAAGGTGATCTTAAGCATTAAAGGTACAGTATGTAACTTTTATTTAAAAATATATGGTTTTTTTTTACCATCTCATGACAGTATGTTATACAGATAATTGGATAAAAGTTAGATATTCTCTACCTCCTCACTGAGCTATCATTGCAGCCTGAAGACATGGACTGCTGCAGACCAAAAACAACCAATCACAGCCAGGAGGAAAGTTTAAATACTGTCACTAAACGTCACATATTTGCAGCTAAATGTGCTAATGGGAGAAATGACTTACCGTTACAGGAAAACTGTTTTTCCGCCGTCATTGTTGGCCTTGCTAACTAGCCTAGCATTCACAACAAGATCTGCTGATAGGGAAAAGCTACATACAGTGGTGGTAGCAGAAAACAATGAGAAGGGGGGGGGGGGGGGATGAGTAACGCCACATGAGACAAGCGCTAAGACCCGCCTCCTGGCACTGATTAGTTATTTCTAGTTAGCGCTGGTAGCATTAGGAAAAGGCAGAGGAGCTAAATTTTTTCACAGATACAAATATCTATCTATCTATCTATCTATCTATCTATCTATCTCTCTCTCTCTCTCTCTCTCTCTCTCTCTCTCTATATATATATATA